>PVJC01035598.1:0-18173 GCA_004026665.1 Murina feae
TTCTTCATGCTTGAACACAAACCTGAAGGCTTGAAACAGCCACACACTGTTCTGGGTGTTACAATCCAGACGAAAAAGTTAGAGTAACAACAGATAACATTTCTAATGTGTAATAAGAATCGAGTACTATGCTAAACTACACAGATGATCTCAATAAAGAATCAATAGTATTCCCATTTTACAAGTAAGAAAAGTAAAGCTAAAGGATTAAGACTCTTGCCTAAAGGCCACACTTAAAATGGCAGTGAGATGTTTTAATTCAGGAAATTGCCCCAGTTTTTTAAACCACAAATCTGAGGAGTGACACGGTCAGATTTCAAAAATATTCCCTCCAGACTTATTGGAAGGGCTGGATGGAGATGGAAGCAGCAATTTTGTAATTGGAACAACGGAGGGGGCTAAGCACTGAGGGGTACTGAGGATCAGCACTAAGGCAGAGCACGTCGGGACCCGAGGGGAATATGTGAATAGCTCGCGGGGCTTGCTGTGGTTCAATGTGGTGCAGCAGCGAGAGCCTCCATCCTGGTTTGGGTTTTGAGTTCAAGGCACGCTCCCCCTTACCTCCCCTCCCCCACCCCCCCTACCCCCCACCCTGCGCCCGAAGAAATCCCGGATCACGGGGGCGTTTGGAGCGGATGCACAGTGCGTGCCTCTCTCTCCGACCCCAACCGTGGGCGTCGGGTATGAGGAATTGGTCCTTTGGGCCCCGAGCCCGCCCCTCGGGAAAGCGCTGAGTCATTCCGGCTGGGAGCGCCGGATCCGGGCCGGGCAGCGGCCAGGTCCCCCTCCTCTCTCCCCCTCCCGCACCCCGACCCGCTCTGACTCTCGCGAGAACCGCACCGGCTATAAAAGCAGCGCAGCGAGCACGCGCGCGCGCTTCGCGAGTCTTCTTCCTGCTCGGCCCGTTTTGCCATTTTTTTGCCTCCGTGCTGGTGAGTATGTGGGCCGCGCGGCCTCCGCAGGTGAGCGCCCCGCATTCCGCGGGTCGCCTTTCAGTCCTCCTCCCAGCCCCCCACAACCCCCGGGCTCAGCTGGGGGTGCTGGGAGCCGGGAGGCTCCGGGCGCGGCCTGCAGCCCAAGAGCGGCCAGGCGGTTTGCGCACCTTGGCGTGGACACACCTGTGGGTCCCGGGGGTGGGGTGAACCCCGAGGCCAACGCAGGCTCGAGCCCCCTCTCGTCCACCGGGGCAGAGGGCACTGATTGGCTGGGAGGGGCGGGCTGGTGGTGGTGGTGCTCGAGTAGGGCGGTTCGGGAAGCTTCTGGAATGGACTCGGAAACGGACCTGAGGTCGCCCCTCTTTCATGTGGTAGGTGTAAAAAAGCTGTCCCCAGTCCCGGGCCGTTACTAGCGGTGAAGCTTCGGTTATTACGGTTCCCTTCCCCGCCTTTATTTTTCCATCTGCAGGATGGGGATGGTGGTGATCCCAGATGACTCGGTGAAGACGCCTCTTTCCTGCGGGCGCTTTCCGAAGTGCCGGGGTGGGAGCGAGGATGGGAGCGGCGGGAGGGTGCCTGAAGGGCGGCGTGAGGGTGTGGTTTCTGGCAGGGAAGTTCTTGGGCAGATCTGACCGGTCCCACACGAGTCCCACACGGGCTGGAAGTCCAAAGGGCTTTTCCCGATCGGTCCGGCTTTAGTGGGGGCCGCCGGGAAAAGCAGGTTCGGACGAGGCCACTTAAGTTAGGGTCACACTCTATATTTGGTCGCCAAGTTGCACCGTCCCTTACTGTTTTTTTTTGTTGTTGTTATTTAAATTGTTACTGGAGGTATTAAGCAGTAAAAAGTTTGAGATAATGCTCACAACGTTGGTACTAGAAAATTAGCTTCTTTAGGCTTTCAAGTCGATGGCTTACCTGCATCTACCTTGGAGCTGACCTGGGTGAATCCAGTGCAACATTCCCGTTTAGCAATATATTGGCTCTTGTGCTTTCTGCCCCAGGATCTTGACCCTGAGGTCAGAAACCCATTTTTGAAAGGACTTCTAGGGCTTAAACACAAATACCTAAAGTTTTGAAATTGAGCACATGCCAGAATTCTGGGTTTGCCTCTTAAAAGGTTGGATTGGTTTTAGGGCATGTGTTCTTGGCAAATCTACCAAGTGTGCTTGAGTATGGAGTGTGCTTCCCACATTGTGAGTACCGATGGAGGCGCAGCCCAGGGAAAGGGCAATATCCCCCGCTTTCGGGAGTCGGGCACTCTGGCATTGTGCATTTGGGTTCAGGTTGGAGAGTCTCCAACCCCCCACTCCTTTCTGCTTCTGTATGATGAAATTACAGAGGAAAATGCCACTGCACAAATGATGGTTCAGAAAAAGTAACGGAGGTTACTTCAATTATTAAAGAGATTGCTGTTTTTAAATGAAAACAAAAGTTGATATTCAGAGATGTGTAATATTTCGTTTTCTTTCAAAAACTGGAAAGCCAAGCGTATGCGTCTTACAAATTAAAAGTTAATGTAGGTGACGGGAAGATTTAACTTCGAGTGGTGAGCATACGGTGCAATATATAATCATCTTGTAACAGAAACCCACTCCTGAAACCTGTGTGACCATGTTGACCAGTATCACCCCAGTAAAATTAATTTTTTAAAAAGTTAATGTAAAAAAAAAAAAATAAGTTAATGTATATATTCAGGGCCACCAGATAAATCCTTTGTTGTTCCACAGTCAAGTCTATAGTTAAGTTGATGGAGGGTACTGGTTATCTAGAAAAAGACTTGTTTCAAGTTAATTTCCTTTTTTATTCTTTCCAGCAGATAGCAAGATGTCTTCAGGAAATGCTAAAATCGGGCACCCTGCCCCCAACTTCAAAGCCACAGCTGTTATGCCTGATGGTCAGTTCAAAGATATCAGCCTATCTGAATACAAAGGTAAGCCTAATTACGCTAGGTTCATTGAAATGCAATTATTTTGCTATCTAGAGATGGCTTGTTTGATTTTTGTACTTCTGTATTTTTGATTGTAAAGTGATTGATGGTCTCCTAGATCAAGGTGTTCACAGTGGTAGGCTGTTGCCTTTAGATTGAAGTGAAATGGTGATTATCGATAGTTATCACAGGCTAGTTACCATAGGTCCAGACTATTTTTGGAGAAAGCACATGCTTCATTATGCCTAAACTAATACATTAGCTCATTTATCTTTTCAGTACTCCTCAATGGTATTATTGGAGACAGTCTGATTATCTCAGTTTTACTATTTCATTATAAGAAATCTTCAATAATTTCAAATCTCATATTTGGAGCTGTGACACTGCTTGTTCAGTTTATGAAATATGTGTGATAGCTACTGTACTATTAGAGGGTTTAGGCACATTCACTTGACTGTTTTGCCCCCAGAGGAAAGTTGATGTCATTGTTGGAACAGCTCTCTTCTATTACAGATAGATTCATGCAGACACTTGTCAAGTTCTAATAAGGTTCTCTTTTACCTCACAGTTGGGAGCAGCTGGGTCTTCTGGGACAGTCGAATGCAAACCTCAAACTCTTGTGTCAAGTATAGTGATGTGTGTAGTGATCAGTTCCTGGAGTCAGGTTTTGGATAGAACATGTGACTCGGTTTCCTAACACACTTGTTGGTTGGAATGAGAGCAGGTTAGTGGGATCCTATGGGAGGGAAGCTTCTGGCAAAACATGGTAAGTAGGATGATAGGGAGGTGACTCTGGCTCAAGGGAAGAGGTAGGATGTTTAGGAAGAGCTGCTTTCTGCCCACCAGGGCTTGAGCTGCTGAGGCCTCAAAGTGCTTGTTAGGCAGAGCCCTGGAGAGAGGTTGTTTAGAGGAGTTTCTAGTGATTCTGATTTTCAAAGTGAATGTCAAAGGAGCAACTTGTTTTGACACTCAAACATGGCTGCTGCCTGGATGCGAGTAGTCTAACTGAACTGTTCTAATAGCTCAGCGCATTAGGTGTGAGAGGCTGCCTGGCCTCTGAAGATCTGTTCAGTTGGTAATCTGAGTGACTTCAGTGAAAGTCCAACTGGAAGTCCTGTAACTACCAGGATTTTTGGGAATGTTTGCATAGAAAGTTGTTCTTATCAGGCTGGTTAGGAACATATTTGTGGTGATTCAGGCGGTCACTTAAACCTTACCCATTCCATTACTGTGGTTCATTGCGAAAGAAGTGCAAAGACTCTGACTTCTCTTGTTGATCTCTTACTACTCTGCAGCAGAGAATTCAGCATTTCAGCTTTTTAATGGGCACTGATTGTAAGCATTGGCATTGGACTATCCAGTAGATAACTGCATTCTTGTTTTTGCTTTTCTTCATTGGAGAACTTGTGTCTGTGCTAAATTTAACTACCCAGAGAAGATAAAAATTATACTGAACAGCTTGGCTGGTGTGGCTCAAAGGTAGAGTGTTCGTCTAAGAAAAGGTTGAATTCCTGGTCAGGGCACATGCCCAGGTTGTGAACTTGATCCCCAGTAGGGGGTGTGCAGGAGGCCCCTCATCATTGATGCTTTTGTCTTTCTCTCCCTTCCTCTCTGAAATCAGTAAAAATACATTTTTTAAAAATTTAATTCTGTAATTGGCAGCTAATATGGAGACAGAAAAATAAAGCATGGACTGGAAGGAACTATTTTCCATGCAGGTCCTCCCGCAAGAGGTTCTGAAAGAAACTGCCAGGAGACGTCTATGTTTGAGCATCTTGACATCTAGCAATTGTGCCTGGCATCAACTTAAAAAGACCTCTTTTTCCATAGGAATATGAATTTTGTTGTGTATTCTCTATAAAGCAAGGATGTCTGTTTCAAAGGCTGACTAGGGGTTCTTGTTTTCTTTTTTCCAGGAAAATATGTCGTGTTCTTCTTTTACCCTCTTGACTTTACCTTTGTGTGCCCCACGGAGATCATTGCTTTCAGTGATAGGGCAGAAGAATTTAAGAAACTCAACTGCCAAGTGATTGGTGCTTCTGTGGATTCTCACTTCTGTCACCTGGCATGGTAAATCTGTTGGTCCATGGGGCATATGGACTTCTTAACTAAGCAGGAACTGGGATTTGGAGGCTTTAGCAATGGACTTTCTCAAGTATTGGTTTCTGGCTGCTCATGGAAGGAGTGCAAAGGCTCTGCCTTCCTCTCGTTGCTTTCTCATTACTTGGCAGCAGAGAAGCAGCTTGGGTTGCAGCTGAGTATACCCTGGTGATCTTAACTATCCTTAGCCACTCCGTTTACTGCTGGAAAAGTGAAGTTTTTGGGAAGTAGGTTAGAAGTGTTGGAAAGGGGGAGGGTGTAGACACAGTTAAGGTATTTGCTACGCAAGAGTTTGGGTGAATGTGATTTATATGTGTGCCCTTTGCTGTAGGATCAACACACCCAAGAAACAAGGAGGACTGGGACCTATGAACATTCCTTTGGTGTCAGACCCCAAGCGCACCATTGCTCAGGACTACGGAGTCTTAAAGGCTGATGAAGGCATCTCGTTCAGGTATATATCTGGGGGGAGAGGGGAGGTTGCTGAGATTTATTGTGCTAGATAGGATTGACTGAGGTCCTTTTATTTGGAGAAAGGTAGAGCCCTGATCTATACAGACTCTCATTTCATTTTTTAAATCAGTTTTATTAAGAAATAATTGATATATCACCCTAGCTGGTTTGGCTCAGTGGATAGAATGTCGGTCTGTAGACTTAAGGGTCCAGGGTTTGATTCGGGTCCAGGGTTTGATTCCGGTCCAGGGTTTGATTCCGGTCCAGGGCTCCTACCTTGGTTGCAGACTTAATCCCTGGCCTTGGTCGGGATATGTATGTCCGGCAACCAACCCATGTCACTTTGATGTTTCTCTCTCCCTTCCACTCTCTAAAATCAGTGGAAAGATATCCTTGGATGAGGATTAACAAACAAACAAAATGAAATAATTGATATACATCACTGTATTAAGTTTAAGATGTATAGCATGATGGTCTCATTTAAAAAAATATATATTTTTATTGATTTCAGAGGGGAAGAGAGGGAGAGAGAGGTTGAAATATCAATGATGAGAGAGAATCCCCGATGGGCTGCCTCCTACATTCTCCCCACGGAGGATTGAGCCCAAACCTGGGCATGTGCCCTGACTGGGAATTGAACTGTGACCTCCTGGTTCATAGGTCGACACTCACCCACTGAGCCACATTGGCTGGGGATTGGTCTCATTCTTTATGCAGGGGCATCCTCACTAAGGGCAAGGCCTGTGCACATCTGGGAGACCAGCCCATTTCCATTGCTTCTCTTCTAATAAACCAGTTTTTAAATTTTTTTAGAAACTTACTGATTAATTAAAGAGAGGAGAGAGACACATCAATTTATTATTCCGCTTATTTATGCATTTATTGGTTGCTTTTGTTAAAAAAATTTTTTTTATTCATTGCTTCTTGTATGTGCCCTGACCAGGAATTGAACCCGTAACTTTGGCATATCAGGACAACACTCTGTAACCTACTGAGCTACCCAGCCAGGGCTGCCTAACCAGTCGTTAAACTTGTACTACCTCTTTCTCTTTCTTCTTCCCAGGGGCCTCTTTATCATTGATGATAAAGGTATCCTTCGCCAGATCACTGTGAATGACCTTCCTGTTGGCCGCTCTGTGGATGAGACCCTGAGACTAGTTCAGGCTTTCCAGTTCACTGACAAACATGGGGAAGGTAATTCTGTCTGTTTGGTGACAAGACAGCAAAATGGTGGATGGATGGGAAAGATGTGGTAGGAACAAAGTCTGCCAAACAAGGAGGGTGATTATGTCTCTTCGAGAAATTGAAGTTTCTGGATTATAGTGGGTTGTGAGGGTGGGGTAATAGAAAAGCTTGGGGAGTAGACTATAAAGGCTATTTATTCCAACTGTATTCCCGGCTTTTGCCCTGCTCATTTAGAATCACTGCTTCAGAAGGGATGTAGAAGGATCTCATTAGTTGTATAGGATGAAATGAAAGTTTGAGAATCACATCTAAAGATAAAGTATACTGTTCTTGACAAGTGTTTATTGGGAGAAGAGTTAATCTCTGTAGACCATATCTGTTATTGTTGTTAATCCTCACCCAAGGATATTTTTTCCACTGGTTTTTAAAAAGTGAAAGCGGGAGTGAGAGAGACATCTATTGGTTGTCTCCCGCACACACCCAAGGGGGGGGGGGGAGCCTGCAACCGAGGTACATGCCTTTGACCACATTTGAACCCAGGATCCTTTAGTCTGTGGGCCCATGCTCTATTCACTGAGCAAATCAACTAGGGATTATTGTTATTATTTTAAAAATATATTGTTATTGATTTGAGAGAGGAAGGGAGAGAGAGAAGCCTCAATGAGGAAGAAACATCCATTGGCTACCTCGTGCACAACCCCTACTGGGGATAGAGCCTGCATCGTGGGCATGTGCCCTGACTGGGAACCCAACCAGCATCCTCTTAGTGCATGGGATAATGCTCAACCAATTGAGCCACACCGGTTAGGGCTGTTTGGTTGGGGTTTTAAAAATAAAGGTAATAGCTCAGCTGGTGTGGGTCAGTGGTTGAGCATGGATCTATGAACCAGGCTCATGTTTGATTCCCCGTCAGGCATATGCCTGGATTGAGGGCTCAATCCCCAGTGTGGGGCATGCAGGAGGCAGCCTATCAATGATTCCCTCTCATCATTGATGTTTCTCTCCCCCTCTTTCCTCTCTGAAATCAATTAAAAATAAATAAAAGTACTATAGGAACAGCTTTGACATTTGGAAAATAAAACAGTAGGCAGATACAACTAATACATTTTTATGATTTAAAAATGTATTGATGCCCTGACTGGTTTGGCTCAGTGGATAGAGCGTCGGCCTGCGGACTCAAGGGTCCCAGGTTCGATTCCGGTCAAGGGCATGTACCTTGGTTGTGGGCACATCCCCAGTGGGGGGTGTGCAGGAGGCAGCTGATCGATGTTTCTCTCTCATCGATGTTTCTAACTCTCTATCCCTCTCCCTTCCTCTCTGTAAAAAATCAATAAAATATATTTTAAAAAAATGTATTGAGCCCAACTGGTATGGCTCATTGGTTGAGTGTTGACCTTTAAGCCAGGAGGTCACGGTTCAATTTCTGGTCAGGGCACGTTCCCAAGTTTCAATCCTAGCTTGCGGCTCCATCCCCAGTGGAGGGCATGCAGGATGCAGTCAGTCAATGATTCTCTTTTACCATTAATATTTCTGTCTCCCCCTCTCCATTCCTCTCTGACATCAATAAATACAGATTCTAAAAAATATATTTTTTCAAACTTCCTTGTTTTTATTTTTAGCATTTAAAAATTGTGCAAATTTTAAAAAATAGCAAATTTACCATCTTAGTCATTTTCAAGTGTACGAACTCTGACATTAAAAAAATTCATTTTTATTTTTTTAAAATATATTTTATTGATTTTTTACAGAGAGGAATGGAGAGGGATAGAGAGTTAGAAACATCCGTGAGAGACAAACATTGATTAGCTGCTTCCTGCATTCCCCCCACTGGGGATGTGCCCATAACCAAGGTACATGCCCTTGACTGGAATCGAACCTGGGACCTTTCGGTCCGAAGGACGACGTTCTATCCACTGAGCCAAACCAGCTAGGGCAATTTTTTTTTTAAAGGAGAGGTTAGGGCTTAGAGGGTTTCAAGGGAAATATCAATATTCTTAATTTAATTTAGAAGTTTCAGGATCAAAGATAATGTGTTTGTGAGTGTGACCTTGTAAAGTCTAAGCATAACTGAGGAGATTCAACTTAAGGTTTTTAATCTAGCATTTGCTAAGAGTGTAGGCCTTTTTTTTTATGGCTCCAGCACTAGTACTTCTCTCCTTAAATATTCTGATTGCAAGTACTACTTGATCCCATCTTTTGAGTTTGTAAGGCTATAGCTTTTTTACTCCCAACCCAACTCTTCCCTCTCCCCATGCAATTGTTGCTGGAATGAAGCAACCATATCGTAACTAAGAGTGAGTTAGTTTTAAGGACTCAGTTCCTGAGGCTGCAGGTAGAAGAGGATCTTGAACCCCCACCCCCACCCCCAACTTAATGTAATTGAGAACAAAATAGTTGTGTTTAAGTGCTACCGATAGTAGATCGAGTGCACAGGTGGACTTGGACAAATTTATTGTCTTATTTCATTTTCTCTAGAAGTATTTCAAACCAGCTTTCTAAGGCCCGTTCAACTCTGATATTGTGACTTAAAGAAGACGGAAGTTGTTAGTTTGGATTAGTGTCCTCATTTTGGGGGACCCAAAAATGAAACTTGGCTGTAGTGGAAGGCTAATAGGAATCAGTGAACACTGATACTGGAAGGCACCACTTACAGAAGCTCCCTTGGGTGTAAATTGAAAGAGCAGACAGCTCCTGAGACTGCCCCCTGGTGTGTGGGGTATGAGGTTCAACACACAGACAGGAGTGGCAGAATTAGCTGCAGAAAACAAAGCAGCATGAAAGCAAGAACCAGGCTATAGGCAGACAAAAGTTTGGCAATAGGTGCTAATAAGCAACCAAAAAGATTGTTTTGTCTAGAAGAAAACATAAAGCTTTAGGACAACCCAGTTATAGCACAGAGAGGAAGAATAATGAACTAGGGTAAAGAGACCTTGCCAACTTAGTCTCCTTGGCCCTGAAGCTTCATGGCACTGAAGACCATGCCAGTAATAGAAAGATCCAAACTTGGATATTTCACTCAAAGCCAAGTATTGGTTTTTTAAAAATATATTTTTATTGATTTCAGAGAGGAAGGGAGGAGAGATAGAAACATCAATGACGAGAGAGAATCATTGATAGGTTGTCTCTTGCACACCCCCTACTGGGGATCAAGCCTGCAACCTGGGCATGTGCCCTTGACTGGAATCGAACCCAGGACTCTTCAGTCTGCAGGCTGATGCTCTATTCACTGAGCCAAACCAGCTGGGGCTGTTTTTACAATATTGTTAACTATACTAGAGGCCCAGTGCATGGATTCCTGCAGTGGTGGGGTCCCTTGGCCTGGCCTGCAGGATTAAGGCCTGAAGTTGGTTGATTCGTATATGTGCCCTGATGGGGGTTGGAAAATGGGCTTGAACCCACAACCATGGCATATCAGGAAGATATACCACTCATGCTCTCCCAGGTGGCAAGATTTCATTCTTTTTTTATGGCCAATATTCCATTGTATATATCTCAACTTTTTTATCCACTCATGTATTGATGCTCATTTTTGAATTTTTGTGTGTGTGGTTGAATTGTAGGAATTCTTTGTGCATTTTGGATATTAATACCTTATCAGATAATATGATTCACAAATATTTTTTCCCATTCTGTGGGTTGCCTTCACTCTCTTTATAATGTTCTAAAAGTTCTTAATTTGGATCAAGTCCAGCTTATCTGTCTTTTTGTTGCTTGTACTTTTAGCGTCATATCTAAGAATACATTTCCAAATCCAAGGTCATGAAGTTTATGCAGAAAGCATAGCCTTCAACCTTTCCCAGCCATCCTGAGCTAGCAATGTTCTTTAGGCTAAGCTGAGGAAAGTGAGGCAAGGGATTAATCACTGATTTTCCACTTTGAAGAGTTTATGGTGTTAGCTCTTATATTTACTTCATTAATCCACTTTTTAAAAATTGATTTATAGATGGGGGTGGGGAGAGAAATGTTGATCTTTTGTCCCACTTATTTATGAATTCATTGGTTCTTCAAAAAAGTTTTTATTTTTTAATGTATATATTTAAATACATATTTTATTGCAGAGAGGAAGGGAGTAATATGTTTTTATTGATTTCAAGAGAGGAAGGGATAGGAGGATAGAAACATCAATGAGAATCATCCATTGGCTGTACATGCCCTTGTCCAGAATCGAGCCTGGGACCCTTCAGTCCACAGGCTGACCCTCTATCCACTGAGCCAAGCCAGCTAGGGCAGCACCATTTTTTTTAAGAACAGCATTTAAGCGTATTAAAAATATTTTTATTGATTTCAAAGAGGAAGGAAGAGGGGGAGAGAGAAAGATAGAAACATCCATGATGAGAGAGAATCATGGATCGGCTACATCCTGCAAGTCCCCCATTGGGGATTGAGCCCCACAGCCTGGGCATGTGCCCTTGACCGAAATTGAACCTTAGGACCCTTGAGTCAGCAGTCCGACGCTCTATCCACTGAACCAAACCAGCTAGGGCATAAGCTTATTTTTAAAAAGATGTATTTGAAGCATACATAAAATCAGAGAACATGAACACCCCTTTATCTACTATCTACTGTTAACAAATCTTGCCTCACGTGTTTTAGACTTTTTTTGAACAAAGCCTATAGTTGAAGCTGTTGCTTTTAAAAAATAAATTTCAGATGCTGAATGAATAAATTAGGTATAATAGTCATAGGGCTATAGTGAGGATAAAATCGCATGTTTGTGGTTAGCCTTTCATTAAAAGGCTTTTATACTTAATGATCTTAGACTGTAGGTTTGGCTTCTTGGTGCTTGAGTATTATAGGCTCTTTAAGGCTCAGATTTAATTTTGAGGAATCCATTTGTCCATGAGAGCTCACCAGTGAGCATGTTACTAATTAGTGGTAACTTCCTCTTGCAGTGTGCCCAGCTGGCTGGAAACCTGGCAGTGATACCATCAAGCCTGATGTCCAGAAGAGCAAAGAATATTTCTCTAAGCAGAAGTGAGCACTGGATCATTATAGGGTCATGCGGCAACGTACAGCCATGAGAACAGAACCTCTTTTATTATTGTCATACTTAAAACAAGATCCTAGACTTAGCCCAGATGTGGCCTTCCCTGTAGGGTTTGGGGAGGGTCAGCCATACTTCCTCTGGAGGAAATTAATCTAAAGTGAACTGTAGTGGGACATCACCTTTGATCTTTTGTGGTTTCTATTAAACTTGAACTGAGATCTTGTTGTTTCTTCATTTTAGGGGTATTAGCTTTTGATTTATTCTTTGCTTTCCTTACGGGAAAATGAGAAGTGAGAGCTGCTTCAGAAACAGGAAATTATAGAGGGGAAATGCAAGACACAGGTAAATGAATTGAGCCAAGGTGTTAACTTTATTTTTTTTAATGTTTTTATTGATTTCAGAGAGAGGGATAGAAACATCAATGATGACAATATCATTGATTGGCTGCTTCCTGCATGCCCCCTACTGGGGATTGAACTGGCAACCTGGGCTTGTACCCACTGAAAATTGAACTGTGAACTTTTGCTTCATGGGTAAATGCTCAACCACTGAGCCACACCCATACCAGCTGGGCAAGGTGTTACCATTTTTTGTTATATCTGGGAAGAAGAGCAAGACCTGCTCTGGTATTATCCAAGGTACTTATGTTTATATTATAGGCTGCATTGTAAGTTAAGACACCAATGATATTCATTACTTGGGTATTTATCTTTTACAGTATAGGGAGGGCTGCATGAGAACCTGAAGATGTACTTCCTTCCCTTACTTGAGGATATTATTTTATTGGTTTTTAGAGAGAGGAATGGAATGATCGATGTGAGAAACATTGATCAGTTGTCTTCCACATGTGCCCTGAATGGGCATTGAAGCTGCAATCTAGTATATGTGTTCTGACCGGGAATGAAACCTGCAACCTTTTGGTGTACAGGACAGTTCTTCAACCAACTGAGCAACCCGGCCCAGGGAAGATTTGCTTCTGATGAAAATCTGCTACTGGCTTTATAAAAGATTAGAATTAGAGGCTCTATAACTTCATACTTGAAAGGGGGAGAAGATAAGCACAGCGTTGGTATTTGTAGGATAGAACCTTGCAAATCAAAAGCATAAAGTCACACACCTCTCACCTTCCTTGGATTCTGATTTGAGGTAGTCCTTTTTTTTTGCCCTCATTCATAACATTGTCCTGAGGAAGGTATTGGAGGGGGTTGGGGTACCTCCTGGACCCTTAAAATTAGGGCAGATTCAGAACTGAGGATATATGGTAACCTTCCATACACTTATTTTTATCAGCTACTCCAGCCTACCAGACATCAAGGCATATGAGCAGCATTACAGAATTCTTAGGGCCTTCAGCAGCTGATTATACTGTAGTAAGCTAGGCTGTTTCAGAAATGCTTTACATGTATTCAGTCCACACAACAACACTATGATACATTATTTATTTATAGTTAGAGGACTAGTTACCCCTTAGGCCCTATATCAAGTAGCATCTTGGAGCATTGCAGATAAATGGTAACAGGCAATAAATACCCCTTTGTCCTTGTAACATGTAGCACTGCAGACTAATGGTAATAGGCAACAATTCCACATGCCAAGGCAGGTGGGAATTCAGAGTCTGCCTTTGTCTTTTTTTCCTATTGAAATACTAATAGTGATTTATTGGTCTTTGATTTGTCTTGACCAGACTTCTGAGCCTCATTATCTTCATTGAAGATCTCTACTATAATTCTTTTATCAAAAGTAATCATCTTTTAGCCAAAGTAAAACCTTTGCCTTGCCAAAGCTAGATAAGTCTTAGCAAGTACTATTGGTATAAATAGGGATCCCACAGGGGAGGAGGGTATCAAGGGCCAGGGGATGCAGGTGGTGAGACCCTGGGGCTGAGCCACCCCCTCGCTCTGCTGAGATTCTGAGATTTGGGTATCAGTGTGGTAAAGAGAAGCTCGGGGGATGCAGAACTAGGCTCCTCTGAGGGTTGGGCCAAGCCCAACAAGGCCAAACGCTGGGCAGGTGGTGTGGAAAAGTAGGCCTTCTGCTCTTCGGAGTAGCGCTCCTGGGGTGTCACAGCATCCCGGTAAGCCCAGTCACGCCAGTGAAAATTGAAGCTTTCAAGCAGGGCGATACGTTCCGTTCTTGTTGGTACACAGTCGAGGGGTTTAGTGGGTGGCAGATCAGGCACTTCGATTCCTGGCAGCAGCAATACCCCTCGGATGGCAAACCAGCCCCCAAATCGGGGATGTATGCACACACCTGATATATGCTGGGGAGAAGGGTAAAGAAAAGCAAGGTCATGGACATCACCTTGGCACAAGTTCAACTACTATCACTGCAACTAGGCCTTTTCACTTACACTCAATGGACACTGATTCCGTGTGTGAGCCTCATCTAATAGATGAGCTCACTCTGGCCATGAGGAAGGGTTACTTAGGCTGAGCTTCAATTTCAAAATCTTACTGATTTAATCACCACTCTCTCCTCTCCATTTTGTAACAGTTTTATGAATAGACTAGATTCTCCGATTTGACTAGGGACTCCAGAAAGCACAGGGGGCTGGATTCCTGGGTAGGGAATACCTTTATCCTGGATTGTGTCTATGAACCCTTTTACCCATGGGAGGTGGAAGAATGTGAGACCTGATATCTTGATGGGCCTTCACCATTTTCTTAGTCTCTGGTCATTCATACTTGCCCTCTGACCTGGGTTCCCCAGGGGTCAGCTTCTACATCCTGTCGTTGGTAGTAGTAAGCAGCCCCTGCCACATGGGCTGCTGTCTGGGCCAGAATCTTGGGGCGTCGGTTGGGGTGTACCTCGTAGTCAGCGATAACTTCAATCTCCAGCTCTGGGAGGCTCTGGGATGGAGGATAAGATGGAGGCTTCTTTTAGCATGACAGGAATCATGACCTTGTGCTAGAGAGTCCTAATTTGTGTTAACAAGATCCTGTCCTCAGAAGTCATATTTGGAAGTAAAGCAACCTTAAACGGGGTCAGGGGGGTCCAGTGTGAAGAAAATGATATTCTGTCGAGGAGAGCCCGTTTGAAGGTCTTGCTCAGAAACCTCCATTATGAGGTAAGTTGGCTCTCCCTGCAGAATCCCAGTGTGGAGGAGGACGTGGGAGACCCAGTGAATGTATATATATGTAAATATGTACATGTGAGTGTGTGCTGGGGAAATATTTTGTCCTTAAAAGGCCCCAAAGACAGCATAAAACTTTCAGGTCTAGGGCAAAGACAGGTGAGAGATGCCTGGGAAATGTTGGATTATTCCTATTTCGCTTGGGGGTCAAGGGAAGTCTGGTCTGAGGTTCATTTAGTTGCCCATCAGTGTAGGGTGAGTGAGACTGATTTCAGACCTGGGGGCTGCTAGAGGAAGGTGGCCCAACTTGGATTGAGAATGCAGAGTGGGGAGAGGTCACAATGTCAAGGCTGGATTTCATCCTACGGAAGTGGCTCCTAACCTTAGGTAGGTCTAGTCCTGCATTGAGCTTGGAGTAGCTTGAAGCAGTTGCAGGTTTGGAAGCTGGGAGAGGATATGAATGTTGCTTACCTTTCTAACGCGGCCTAAGTGGTAAGCCACACATTGGTCCACAGGGTCAGTCACTGGTTGGAGGTGGCCACTCTGCAGGAAGGGCTTGAGGGCCCGGTCAAACATGGCAGGTGTGCTGAGTACCAGGAAGGCCAGGGTAGGTCCTGGCAGAGGCAGGTGGAAGGCTGAAGGCAGGACTGCATTGTACCATGCCACCTGGAACAGAAAATACATACCTTAACCTGGCATTCAAGGTCTCACATACCGTGCCCCAGCCTCCATCTCATTCACTCAATCACTGAATTTCTACTGATGCTCTGTGATGTGTGTTCATGGGGGATTTGTCTGAATTTGGCAAGAGGTTTAAAATAGAGGGAATTAATGAACAACTAAGAACAAAAAAGTTGACTGGTGTAATGACAGGGCCAGGTGACAGTCCTGTGAAATTAGAAAAGGCTTCTTGGAAATTGAGTCTTTAAGTCTGGGAGGGAAGTCAACAGTCTGATGTGGGGAGGGAGACTCTGGTGTATATTCTAAAAGATGACAGCATAAACAATGTCAGGCAAAAAGTACAGGGCATATTTGGAGAATTGCAAATTGTTCAGTTTGATAGAAGTGGAGTTAAAAGGTCTGCAGAGGGGAGCAGAGTGAGAGAAGGCTGGAGATCAGGAGTGAGGTTGTGACTGGCCTTGAATACCAACTTAGGAATATGGATCTAATTTGGTAATATTGCAGGCCATTAAAGATTTAAGGAATAAGCTGACATCAGTTTTGGGAAAGATTAATGTAGCCGCAGTGTGCATGATGGGTTGGAGGCAAAATGACAGCAAATCCAAATGTGAAATGGCTTGGACTAGAGCATATATTGGATAGAAGACAATGAATTTGGGAGATTCAGGAGACAGATTCCTAAAGGTCCTGGTGGCTGATTAGATGTGAGGTAGGTAAGTGAGAGGAGGAGCCTAGAATGATTGGCAGGCTTCAGTACAATAGCTCCAACTATTCAAGTCCACTTGACCCACCAGATAGGCATCCTTACTGTCCCCCATATCTGCTACCCACCACCTCCTTTACTCAAGCTATTCCTGATATTTGGGATGTACATAACCCTCCTTCCTTGCAATCTATCTTTTCTTTTTAAAATGTTACTAACTTCTAGAGAAAGTGAGAGAGAGAGAGAAACATTGATCAGCTGCCTTAGGGGTTTGAGCCCGAAACCTGGGCATGTATCCTGACTGGGAATTGAATTGGTGACTTCTTGGTGCATGGGATGATGCTCAACCAACTGACACACACTGGCTGGAACCAATCTATGTTTTCATATAAAGCTCAACTCCATTTTTTTTTTTTTTTTCTGGAAAGCCCTCTCTCTTAAAGTAGACCCATTCTATTCCCTTTCTCTATAACCTCTCCTAGCACTGCTGTGGGCCACTCAGTGGAAGGGGTGAGAGTGGGATGTCTCTTAAGCAACAAGCAAAGGGTTCACGCTGAGCTGATTTAGCTTTCTGTCCAAGTATATAGCACAATGGAGGGGGCATCGGATAAGGAGAAAATGAACTTATATAAACAAGGGAAGGTGGTGGTGCTATACCCAACCCAGTGGCTGGTGACTGGCAACACTATGACTTTTTGCTTGTTCAACAACAGCAGGAATGCCCTTTCCTTTTCAAATGACCTAAATCCTAGCCATGCAAACCTTCCCCAGTGACTCTGGCCCTAAGAGTGCCTTTCTTTCCGTCGACTATGTTAAGTAACAACCACAAGGTTACTGGATCATCGACAGCTCCAACTACCCAAGCCCCCCTTGCCGTTCTGTCCTGGGAGATCATATGTACATGGGACCAGAGGAGCTCCGGAAAGACCAGGAGGCTTGAGGTCACGCCAGTAGCACCGAGGCCAATCATATACGTCACCCTAGCACCGCAGGAGAGAGAAACCAACCTGGAAGGGGTAAACCTCGAAGCCAAAAGGGCACAACGTGTCCTCAATCTTCTGCTTCAGCTCAGCGACTTGCGGCTCCATGCTGTATGCTGCACGCTGAGCTTGCTGGGGAATGGAGTCTCAAGGATAACCGGGACCGTTAATTTTCAGAGCAGCTTGGACTCCATTTCCCAAGAACGTGAGGGACCCGTAGCGGGACATAGTTGACTTTGCGCGATGCATCCTGGGATATGTAGTTCATTTGTACATTAGAAACAACCAGAATAGAATCAGAAAGACTCAGTTTCCCGACAAGCTTCACGGTGGGGATGTACGTGCACGTGTTGCCTCCAGAGAAACGTAATTCGGTTGCCTCCGTAGTGGGTTGTTTCTTCGAGACGAGAACTCAGTTTCCCAAATGGCACTGCGGCAAGGAGTCCAAAGTCAGACTTGCCAGGCCTACTAGAGATTTTGAAAGCTGCGGGCGCGTAGTAGCTGGCATAGGTTCGGTGCGATCGCGCCGGTATCCTGCGTCTGTCTTAACCAAGGTTCGGCGCCTTAAACTCCCTCCTAATATGTGTATGTCAGGTTATCCCGCTTTCCCTCCAGTTTCCCAAGTACGCCTCTCCCCTGACTAGTCCCAGAGGCGCAGTTTTGGTCTGATATTGCACCCCTACCCCTAGTATTCCCTCTTTCAATTTGACGTTGTGGCCTTTCCTGGGTTGTGCGTCGGTTGTTCCGTGCTGGGAGAGCCAGGGCACAAGACGCCAGGGAGACAGACCCCTCGCCGTAGGCTGTGAGTATGAACCTGAGCTGGTCTGAGCAGCTCGACGCGCTTCTCAGTGCTACTGACGGAAATGTGGCCAGGACTAAGGTAAGGGGAAGTGAGGCCCCTAGTTTGGGAGTGTGGGTTAAAGACTCAGGCAAATCTCATTGTACATGCACGTGTTTCCTTTGTAGCAGCGGTTGTATCCCCTTGGCGTCTCTGCTGCAGGTAAGTATTGTTTCCTTTTCTACCCCCTTTCTGGATCTCTCTCCCTTTCAGGAAGATCTCTTTCAGGATCTTCCTTTTCCAGTGCCTGTACCATCCATTATTCCTTCCGGTGCCCAACTATTTCCTTTCTTTTTTTTTTTTTTTTTTAT
>PVJC01035599.1:0-18167 GCA_004026665.1 Murina feae
ATGTGCATAGCTTGATGATCACAGTGTCTACTTTCTCAAAGAAGTTTTCTAGGTCAAAGGAGAGGCATAGTATCTAAAGTAAGACCTCACACTCCATAAAATGTAAATACTTTCCCTTAGGTGCTAAGAAACAAAAGATCACCAGCCAGATCTTCTGGGTCACCCCTCCAAAGCAGTCATACTATTCAAGAAATAGTGTAGCTGGGGAGGACACAAAGGAGGGAAGGTGAAAGCTGTGAATCCGTTCAGTTTAGTCAGACTCTGCACAGGGAAAGAGGGGGAAAGGCCAGGGACTAGGTAACACCAGACTGAAATCTGTATACATCATCACTTTCCAACAGTGAAGCTCAGAGTAAAAAGTTTAACTGAAAAGGAGACATGAGGAAAATAAGATGAAAGGAGATAGAATTGGAAAGATAGATGCCAGACATATGTGTATAGAAGGACACACAACAAAACCAGAATTGTGGAAAGAGATACAAGAGTTAATAGAAAGGACAGCGAGAAAGTGAACAGGCAACCAAAGGCGAAAGGATAGTCCCAGTGGTGTCAGCCCCTGATGGTGGAGATTCTGGCGAGGCCCTGGGAAGGGAAGGTGGGGGTGAATGACAAATGTTGAGCATCACAATAAATCATCTTTTCTAGATCTGCTGCAGGAACAAATTTTCCAGAGACTTGGGTTTGGTAAACAAACCAAGCTGGATCACAGTGAGGAACTTACAGGGGATTTGAGATGTCAAACACACAGAAGCCAAGGTTTGCCTGCAATGTTGAGACTAACACCCGTGTGGCTTTCAGTAGCGGGCTCCTTTCAAATAACTGCAGCTCAGAGAGACTTCTCTGAAAAACCCAACACAGTATATTAGCTTTTCCTTAGCTGTGAGACATAGCAATAATCACTTTTACTCAATTAATATAGCTTAGTTTCTCCTCAGACTTGAAAACTGTGTACTGTATCCCTGCCATATTTTGTATTATGTAACAGTAGAGGCCTGATGCACAAAATTCATGCAAGAGTAAGGCCTTCCTTCCCCGGCTGCTGGTATCAGCGTCCCTCTGACACCCGGGACCCGGGCTTCCCGCACAGCCCCGGCTTTGTCCAGAAGGTCATCTGAAAGAATGTCTGGTCTAATTAGCATGATATGCTTTTATTATTATAAATGCTTATGTTTAGTATTTGAGATCAAATCATTAGTTATAATGTGATAGAATTGTCACACTGAGAGGAAAGAATATTTTTAAATCGTCTATATTTTCTGATATTTAAAATTAAAATTCTTCAGGCATAAACTGTTAACTGAGAGAGAATTTTGTGCTTGAAGTTGCTTTATTAATTTTCAGACCCAGACCAACCTTAATTAAATGGTAACTATGTAAAGGAGCCTTAGAGTGAGAGAGAACAAATAGGTAAAGGATCTATAATTTGTCAATATGTTAAACCTGTTTATTGCTCTCTGCTTCTGAATCTCCTTGTTTTTGGGATGGCGATATCAGTACCTGCTTCATATGGTTATTTGGAGGATAAAATAATACATATGATGTACTTAGCACAGCACCTGGCACATAATACATATTCAGAAAATGCTGCCCGTTCTAAGAGTCACCATAATTGTTGTCAATTTCATTATCAATATTATTTACAATATTGTTTGTAAATGAGAGTGGAAATTTTATAAGGAGAGAAAACAGCATTTCTGACTTAGTTGTGCACTATATGTCAGACATCCTGAGGTCCCTGATCTTGTGTGTATGATTTCCTCTGCCTGGACCATAGTCCCTGCCTCGTCCACCATCCTGCCTCTGCCATGCACTCCTTAACTGGCTACTCCCACACATCCTCACTCTCCACTGAAACATAGCCCCTCCTAGAAGTGGCCCTTCTCTAATACTGGAGGATGGAGTTGGAAGCTAGCAACCTGCTCTCCCACTATGCTCTTTTCATCACATCACACTCTAATTCAATGTTTATTTTATTGGTCTGTATTTCCCCTCATATTTTACACACACACACAAACACACACACAATATTAAGCTATATGAAAATATATAAATCTAAATGGTTGCCTTCATTTCTAACCCAAACACATAGTCAACGTGTGCTTACCACATAACAAGTTCCTAATAAATGTCCTTTTTTAATAAATAAAAGACACCAGGCAAATAGATATAAAGAAGTTTTACAAACCCCATGTGTTAAGCTAAATCATAAACTATCTACTAACCAGAAGCATCCCGTAACTACTGAACTATTAACTTCATTAATTACTTGCCAAGAGCCTTCTAACTAAAATAACTTGACAATAAATAAAATACTTTGATACATCTATGTAAATCTTTGAAATAGTCAGCTAAAGAAAGCAAATTCAAATAATACGCCCTCAAGCAAGTTTTCACAAAATTACTCAGTTTAGTAGCTCCTTGAATAGAAATTATATTTATATGAAGAGTGATAGAAAATAGCTATCAGAATGCATAAAAAAATTTAACTAGTAAATATTTATGAGTACCTCCTTTCCTTTCAATGGGTTGAAAGTCTAAGTGACATCAATAACAGAGAATTTTTGCCCTGGCTGGTTTGGCTCAGTGGATAGAGCATCAGCCTGCAGACCAAAGGAACCCCAGGTTCGATTTTGGTACAAGGGCATGTACCTTGGTTGCAGGCTCCTGCCTGGCGTGGGCCCTGGTCAATGTGTTTCTCTCATATAAATGTTTCTCTCTTTCCCTAGCTCTTCCACTCTCAAATGTTGGCTGCCCAGTTGCCCAGGGTTGCCTAAGGCTCAGGTAACCAGAGGCAGCCAAAGCTTGCATTGGCAGCAGCAGAGGTGTGATAGGGGCATTGCCTTCCCCGATTGCCGGGTTGCCTCCCACCCCTGAGGGCTCCTGGATTGTGAGAGGGGGCAGGTCGGGCTGTGGGACTCCACCTTCAGTGCATGAATTTTCATGCACAAGGCCTCTAGTAATAATAATAATAACAGAATTTTTGCCCGACTAGTGTTGCTCAGTGGTTAAGCATCAGCCCATGAACCAGAAGGTCATGGTACCATTCCTGGTCAGGGCACATGCCCCGGTTTCAGGCTCAATCCCCAGTGGGGGAGGAGTGGGTGCAGGAGGCAGCTGATCGATGTTTCTTTCTCATCAATGTTTCTATCTCTATCCCTCTCCTTTCCTTTCTCTAAAATTAATAAAAATATATTTTTTTAAATATTTTAGAATTTTTCCTCCCACCAAATTTATTAGTAAATTACATTTATTTGTAGATTCTGTACATTTATTTCATTTTTAATCTAATAGAGATCATTATTAAATATAGATGTGTACATTTATTTCCTTTGAAAATGATATGAATTGGTATTTTTGAGATAAATGAAGCATGCCCGGTGATATCACAACTTTATGATTAATTCAGTCTTTTGAAAATAAACCGATTTCTCCAAGAGCACATGTTCACAACATCCATCAAATAGACAAGATGATTTGTATATAGCTTCTGAAATTTTACCCGCAGCATATAATTATTTTTCCTTTTGACAAAAGCTTCTGAACACCTGTTGAAGTCATTACTGTCCTGTCCTTTGGGGGCAATAGGAGATCAGCTCCCTCACACACTCCATTTTTCTCAAGATTCACCTCATAGACTTGCTGTAGCACAAACCATTTAACAGGTGGCTGGGCCCGCTTCTCCTCCCACCACCCTTACCCCAAGAATGATATACTAGATTATTTTTTCTTTTCTTTCCCCTTATGCAAATATCCAAAGTAGTAGGGACAGTCTCAAGAGCAGACAGAATTTAACTCAGATTAATTTCAAGAACCTGCATGGGACAATAGTCTTGCTTGTGAGACAAGAGGTGGATGGGTCTTTTCCTTTCCTCAAACCTGAGAAAAATAGATGAGAACTGTAAAGATGTGAGTCCTTCTATAATATGATAGGTCAATGAAGAAATAAAATCATCTCAAAAAATGTCTACTAAAAGGTTCACTAGAAAAACACTGTGATATCTTAATATGTTTGTACACATTTGCTGAAGTGGCACTTGGGCCATTGATGTGTATAAGGAAAGCTTTTGCTTTGATGTGTCAAGGAACTAAGGTGAGAAGGTTCCCATCCAGCTATTGAGTATTGCCATCCTTCCTTCTTGCAATGAAGTTCATTCTCAATTAGTGACAAAGTCTTATTTCAAATTCTGAGACTATGGTACTATTTTCCATAATCCTAAAACCTCCTATTGTATCCTTCAGTATTCTGGTAAGAAACAGATTCACTCCAAATCATCTAATGAAGAGACTCCAATAAAACTATCCAAAGACTTCAACAGTGAATGCCATTAACACCAGGAGTGTTGAAGTAAAAGGAAAGAAAAGTGCTCCAGGAACCCAGAGAGATTGGACACTGAGGAGGAGAGACTGTGTGGTAGGAGCTACAGCCCTAGGAAACATAATGGGAGGGAGAGGAAGTAAATACTCTGGCCTGTCTCTCCTCTCATCCTCTCATTGATCTCCTTTTGCCCAACTCCAACAGGGAGTTAGAAGTTGGCCACAAGAGAATCCAAGAGACAGAATCTTTAGGGAAGAACCTCATGTAAATATAACACAGAATAGAGAAAGATAAAGAATAGATATTAGATTAAAACAATATATAAAGAAAAAAAGTATAAGACACATCCAGATGGAACTTGCTGGCAAGTTACCAAACTAGTCCAGCCATGTTTACCCCTAGTGGTCTAAATAAGAGAAATGCTGAGAGTTCTCCAGGGGAAGACTTTGTATGTAATAGCACTGCCTCATTCTCCTCCTCCTGATCTCAAGCTAACTCCTCAAGAAAAGTACTCAGAAAGATTAAAAAGATGCTCTCCAGAAGTACAGACTCTCTGGCAGTGTTCTTGCTGAAGGACCAAAAGTTCATAGGCCAACTCTATATTAAAGTGTGAGCTTTTGTCCTCAGAGTTTGGCGGCATAGATCCTGATAGCTGACATCATTCGAAGAAATGAAGACAGACTGCTGGCTCCAAAACATCCACAAAAGCTAGTTAAAGAGAGAGAAATTTGGTGGGATCATGCCAAGTTCTCATGGATTGGGATGACATTGAGGCAGATGGATGAGCATGAAGCAAGTAGAAAAACATTGCCTAAGATGGCTACTTTCCAGGACCATGGGATACCAGCACATTGAGGCTGTATGGGGAGTGAGGAGGCAGGCACCTAGGAGGGGTGGTATAGTGTCAAAGTCTCTGCAAAGGGAGCTCCAAAGCACCCATAAAATTGGCTCCCAAGACAGAGCAAGCAGCTGGACTCCTACCAGGACAAGTGCAGGACAGCTAAGAGAGAACTTCTAACAGCCCTTGTTAAATTAAAAGGGTCTTTCCTCATCTTTTATTCCTCTCCCCTTTCCCCCTACCTTAAAGAAACCTGAAGCAAGAGGAGAGGCAGAAGCAAGAAGAATAGGACAACATTTCACCAGATCCTGCTAGCCCACTGCTGGCCACTGAGCCGCTGGACAGGGAAAGGGGAAAGCTTTGCTTTGGATGAGAGACTGAGAAGGGTTTTCCTTTGGATTGTACTGGCTCATTGAATTCCTAAAAGACTGGAACCATACTCCTGAAACTGACTGTATAGAAGACTGCATAATCTCCGAAAGACTCAGAAATTAGAGAAACCAGGTTCCTCTAAATTGTAAGGTGAAGTTTGGGAGTGAAAACAGTTATATTGAAAGTGTTTATGAGAAAAAGTCAGATCTCCAGATTTCCTTCATATATTCTGTCACAGTCAGTGACTTCTCCCTGATCCCAGGAGAAGACTGAGTAATAGCCCTCATAGAGAGGATTTTAAGATAACACAGCTATAAGTAAGAGTGAGGTATCATAGTGAACAGAGGGAATTAAGTAACAGTTGACCTATCTAACACTGGAAACCTTTAACCCCTTGCCCACCTGGGTTCCAGACTCTGGCAACCAGATTTCTACACTTCCTAGCAGGAGACTAGAATTCTCGTAGAAGATACTTACTTGCCTGAAAGAGAAGACCTTCATGCTGAGGAGTTGGATGGCAGGTGACAAGTGAGGAAGGAAGGCTCACTTTTCCCTGAATATCTTTTTATTGTTTGAATGGTTTACCATGTCCATGTATTTTGTCTATTATAAATAATAAATGCGTGAGTATTTACACATGGATATTCTAATATATAAAAAATTAAACCGTGATGAATGTCTCAAAGAAACATAAAAATATATTGAGTCTGTGGTTCCTCTGAGCTGGAATGTAGTTCCTATATTTTATTTCTAAGAGAAGTCATTATTTTCTCTCAGCAAGACTTTTTAGGAGCTAAGCTGGTTTGAATAGGTTTTTGGTCTTTGCAATAAAGAGAACACATTAAAACTGGGCCGTGGAACAGGGCAAGGCACACAGTGCCTGGTACCATTACAGGTAGCATGTACCTAAGGTAGAGATTAACAGGTAGAGATTAAAGAGATCATGGCTTGTTCCACAACTCAGCCAAGTCAAACAGTGCAGGTGCCATTGGCACATGCAGCAAGCCCACAGATAAGCCTCCGTGAGGATGGGATATCATCAGGAATGTTCACTGCCTGCTTGATCACATGGGAAAGAAATTGCTCGTCCTCCAAATGAAACATATGCTTGTAGTCTATGGAGAAAATATCTATATAAAATATGTCATCAGTGAAAAATGTACATGCAGAGATCTTAACTCAAGGAGACCATTCGGCCCACTTGTCGTTCCTCTGATAGGAACCAGTACTGCAGGGAAAACTGAGCGTTTGATTACTTAACCAGGTCTTTTGTCTGGTTTGTCAAATCCCTATTAGAGAGCCTTCTTTCTGACACAATAACAGGAGAACCGGTTTGCCCCTGCAACTTGCACTGATTTGTCTAACTAGCAGTGAAATGTGATTTACATGCCTTCCTCCCAAGGTGGTCTTCTCTAAAAACCACAGCAAAAGGATCATCTCCGCAAGCTGAGCGTGTGGTACAGGAAACCAGGTCCCTTCTTTTTTAAAGTGGAAGGTCTAATCCTATAGTCTTGATTGCTGTACTAATCACAGACTCCAACCATTGCCACACTACGCATTGGGGGCAAGGACTCTGGAACCAGTTACAAATCTCATCTTCATCATGAACCACCTCATTTAAATCCAGTACAGAGCAAACTCAGAGCCACACTGTTTCAGGTACTGAAAACTTCATTCAATTCCCCTTTCCATTTGTTCTTCTTTCTCCCCACTATACCTTCATCTTTCTCAGTATTGTGTCACCAGGAAAATATGAGGTTTTTTCCATAATAATTTTTTTAAAGAGCCCTAACTGGTTTTGCTCAATGAATAGAGAGCATCGGCCAGCAGACTGAAGTGTCCCAGGTTTGATTCCAATCAAGAGCACATACCTAGGTTTCGGGCTCGATTCCTCAGTGTCGAGTGTGTAGGAAGCAGCTGGTCAATGATTCTCTCTCATCATTGATGTTTCAGTCTCTCTCTTCCTCTTCCTTCCTCTCTGAAATCAATAAAAATATATTTTTAAAAAAGAAAAGAAAGAAAAAAAACCTAGTCCAAAAGACTAGTCTCATGACCTTGAATAGGATATTGAGGAACAGCAAAACAACCCAGGTCCTAAAATCACAAGAGGCTTATTCTTCTCAACTCATTTCTCAAATTTTGGATTAAAGACAAGGAAGGTATGCATCACTAGCAGATTCCCCCAGTTTGGCTGGAGAGTAGACAGATACAATTCTACCAAGAATATGAGTCTTATAATAAGATGAGAGATGCAGGCAACTCTTTCCAGAAGAAAAAAATCACAGAAAAACGTAAGTACATCCCAGAAGGCCTCATCTTAAGGAAACACTGGCTTCCATCTGCCCACACGCTTCCTCCTGATCATTTGAAAAACTTACATTCCCCTGCATACACCTTGGTTCCAGGCACTAGAGCAATGCAAATCTAAGAGGAACAATGTGGGGGGAAGGGTGGGAGATGAAGTTAACTGAAACCTAGATATAGAATTTAGTACTTTGTATTTCACTAGCACCTCTTACTCTATACGTCTAAAGTGCTTTGCAAGTATGAGGTTTTATTATGCTCCTTTTCAGAAAACAGAAAAGTATATTGAGGTAGAAGAACGGACCTAAGTCTAAACTCAGCCAGCAAGTCAGTAAGAAGTAGAGGGAGAAGCTCACAAGCCCTTACTGTGAACTGGGCTACTGCCATCTTTACGATGCTGTGTGTCACCCAGCTCCGAACCCATCCCAACCTCAAGGAACAAGGAGATACAGCTACTTCTGCAGAGGATTACGAAGGTGACAGCAAGAGTCTCAGCAGTGAAGAGGTCATGATCCACCAGCCCACCTTGGAGATTAAGGAAGCAGGGAGGGGAAAACCCTATCAGCTCCCTGCCCAACCCACTCCCATCCTTGCCCCCACAGAAGGTCTATTGTTTCTCTGAATAACAATAGTAACATTATGATGCTAACTCGGCTGGTCTAGACAAAGAAGTCATCTTTGGGGCTAAATAGTGAGGTTTGATTTCTGTAATTACTAACTCTGGCAAGAAATTACCCACATACTCATTTTTTTTTTTTCTCAGAAAGGGGAGTGCAAATAAAGTAAATAGTTCTAATTTTATTTCCATTCTCTCCAACTACCTCTACTGTTGGTTACTATATATTCAAGGTGTTTTCAATGACAAAAAAAATACTGTAAACAAGGGACCCATATTTTAAGATAGAGAAATTATAAAACTGTTAACATTAATAATAATAGTTAAGTTATTCCTCTCTTCATCCTGGCAGGTTTCTCACTCTCCTCCCCAACAAAGTGCACTAAGCTGTGCAGTGCAGGATGCCTTAAGGAAGCCACACAGGCAGGAATTCAGTAGCACCCACTTTCAGAGAATATATTTACTTATCTTACATCCTAGCCAATTTGCTATGAAAAACTTTTCTTTTTGAGAACCAATAATTGGCTAATTTGCCCAATATCAGTCATGATCAAATTTCACCTGATGGGACATATTAGAAAGATCAGGCATATTTGACTGATTTATTTTCAAAGCCTTTGTTGTCCAAATCATTACCCACTTTCATATATATATACATATATGTATACTATGAACAAGAGACTATACAGGAGTATATAATTTAACCTTGTTATCAAGAAACTCTAAAATTGTTATATTGTACCACTTTTTAATTAAACATTTCATAGTTCTGAGCATCACACACATTCTTCTGAGTTGAGCTAATATGATTTCCACAAAACGGAGTCAAAAAAGACAGGTTAGATTGTCCTTCACAGTTAAGAGACTACTGTTGACAGTATTAAGAGAGACAACAGAGCAAGTCAGTTACTGTGCTGGATTAAACTTTAAGTTCTCCTGGCTTTATCCTTAATCAAGGAACTACCTTGTCGTTCCTTTATGGTCATAGAGGTGTGTAAATTTTTTGTAGCATGACTGACTTTAAAGGAGTCCTATCTTTATTCAGTTGACCCTTTATCTTGGTCCTTCTTATTTCAGATCAGCTGTCTGCATATTTCCATGTTTTGAGTATACTCAAGAGCAAGATTGCAAAGAATACAAAAATAAAACAGTCCACAAAGATTATCAGCCCAAATGCCACTAGGAGACAAAAGAAACTGCCACAAGGAACAAGGGAAATTAACATTCTTTCCTGTCCACCTGGCAAGAATTGACATCAAGCTAAACTTGTCGGCAAGCTCTGTTGACATGGACGCATTAGGAGAGTAGAGGTTCCTGTAAAATATTCTGGAGCTACTAATACTGAGGTTTCCAAGGACCTTTTTATAATTTATCATTCTCCCCCACTATCAGCATGTTTCGTGAGATGCTCATCAAACTGCTTCAAATTATTTCTGGGGGGGGGGGGGGGAGAAAGAAATTAATGATTGGATGAACAGTATAAAATGTTAGAGTCTTATAATCAGACAGACCTTGGCATTGAATACCACATTTGACATTTAGTATTAGGTGAGTGACATTCAACAAGTTGGTTAGTCTCAGAACTACAATGTTCACATTTATTTTTTAAAAATGGATAATAATGTCTTCTCTTATTATAATTAAAAAAGAATGCATGTAAAGCACTTGACACATTTAGTAATTGGTCACTATGAATTAACCTTATATTCATCCTGAATCACCATAAAACCATTCTGTATCAACAGAGAGAGAGGGAGAGAGGGAGATAAAGAGAGATTTAAATTAGCTTGACTACCGTTATCACATACAAATAATTTCTATTTAGACATTTTGGAAATTGTTTGCAAGTCCTTATTTATTACTTCTAAGATTACTGGTAAATGGGCCTGAAGGAACTACCAATAGATCAAATCAATGTTGATATTCTTCACCTCTCTGTTCAAAGAATAATTCATTTCATCAATGTCTTTGGAAAAGAATAATGAAGTTCAAAATTTCCTTAATCTGACGTTCAGAGCCTACTCGGTGATTTAATGTAATATTTAATCTTAAATTTTACTTACTGTGAAGTTTTTGAAAATAATTTAAAATTCCTCTATTAGAATGTGATTTTCTAAACTCAGCCATTGAGGCCATGTGACAGGCATGCCATAGAAGAGCTTTGAGCTATCATTACTCACATGTCTAATGAAAAAATTGAAGTAGGTTTCTAGTTGAACTGTTTCCTTTTACCACATCATCCATTTTGTGCATAAAGATGGGCAGCAGTGGATGGGGGAAACTATTGACGTGGAAGAGAAAGACAGAAAAATGAAACCTGTTATTGTCCATCAAAATTGAAATATGATATCCAGATCATGCATTTAGGTTTTAAATTCTATAGTTTTCAGATGACAAGGATAGTATCATATGTCTCTTCTTATCTCTTTCTCACTCCATTTCAACATAATACTTTCCTTATACTAAATATTTGATATTTGTCAATGTAAAACAAATGAACACATAAGCTTTGTTTTACACTTACATACCATAATCTAATGCTCAAGGAATTATCTAGGGCTGTGCTCTTCTCTATACTTTAATTCAAAAGCAAGCACATATGACAACCATGATTTATCCCTGGAAACATCCGCAGAGCCATCTCATGAGGATAGAGGACTCTGGAGTGAGTGGAGCAGTATGGCAATGTGAGAGGACCTCCAGGTCTCTGCTCTTGAAGTCGCTTCAAGCTGTGCAGCCATAATTCAACAAAGGATTCCCCATTCAATGCAAAAATCAGAGACATCAGGCATTAAGACCCGAAGGTGGGCGTATCTGAGCCCACAGAGACACGACAGGGAGGGGAAGGACAGAGCCAAAGCCCAGGGCAGTCCTGCACTGCCCCAGGACCCTGCATATGTGATAGCATAGTGAAGGGTTGAGTTGCAATCCTCATTGGGTGGACCAATGGGGCAGAGACGGCAATGAGGCCTGGGTGGCTGGCACACATTGATAATGGGCCCAGGGGCAGGGACAGAGAAGTAGCACATAAAAAATTACAGTACTCCACAGCCTGCCAACACCAGACAAAGCATTCCACAGATGCAGGAATCCTCCCACCCCAGCCCCTGTGTCCTGGCAGGCAGTAAAGTCTTCACTTAGCAGATCTCAAAAGGGCTGAATAAAAGTTCCCACCCTAAATGTTCTATGCTTATTATGGCTAAACCCACAAGGAAAAGCAGAATCACACACCCACAAACCCGCTTCCTCCGGCCCATCACTCCCCCACCCATTATAGCACAGCCTGGTAAAGACAGCTGGGTCAACCCAGACAGAGCAGCTGTGCCAGCAGCTTCTGGCTACAGGAAGTTGGCACCAGAAATGCACAGAAGACACAAAATATATATTAAAAATAAAAATAGGAAATGGAGGGGGAGAAATCATTTACAAAACTAAAATAACAGTCAAAAACACAAAAGAAAAGAAACAATAGAGATACAGAATCACCATAAAAAAAGACAAAATAAATATAGAGAATCCTCTTATATCAATAATAATCCTAAATGTAAATGGACTGAATTCACCAATTAAAAGGCACAGAAGTACAAGGTTAGGACAAAAAAAAAAAAAACCACAAACAATTATACGCTGCCTTCTGGAGACACAGCTAAGCTTCAAGGACAGACTCAAAGTGAAGGAGTAGAAAATGATACTCCAAGCAAATGGCATCCAGAGAAAAAGCGGATGTAGCCATATTTATATCTGACAAAACAGATGTCAAGATAACAAGAGAGAAAGATGGACATTTTATAATAATAAAAGGAATAATACATCAAGAAGGTATACTTACTAACACATATGCATCCAACCAGGGGCATCACAATATATAAACTAGTAATAGACCTAAAGGGTGAAATTCACAAAAATACCCCATTGACAGCAATGAATAGATTAATCACACAAAAAACTAATAAGGAAATATTGGAGTTAAATAACTCAATAGACTAATAATGGACATAATATTTACACAGCTTCTTATTTCAGAACATTAGAATAAACATTCTTCTCTAGTGTAATGGAACGTCCTCAAGGATAGACCATATTTTGGGACACAAATTAGTCTCAAAAACTTAGGAAAATTGAAATAATACCAAGCATATTTTCCAACTACAATGCTTTAAAATTAAAATCAACTGCAAAAAGAAAGCAGGAAAAACCACAAATACGTAGAGATTAAGAAACATGCTAATAAACAAGACAAGATCAAAATATATGTAGACATAAATGATAACAATAATACAATATCAAAATTTTGGAGATGCAGTAAAGGGGATAATAAGAGGGAAGTTTAAACATTTTAGGCTTACCTCAAAAAAGAAAAAAAACACAAGAAAAATCTCAAATAAACAACCTAACATTGCCCCTTAAATAACTAGAAAGAGAAGAATAAATAAAGCCCAAAATTAGGAGGAAAAAAAAGAAATAATAAAAAATAAGAGCAGAATTAAACAAAATAGAGATCAAAAAGACAATAGAAATAATGCAACAAAGAGCTGGTTCTTTTAAAAGCTTAATGTATTAACAATACTCTGGCTAGAGTCACTAAAGAAAAAAGCAGAAAAGACTCAAATAAACAAAATTAGAAATAAAAAAGAGAGACTTCCCTAGCTGGTTTGGCTCAGTGGATAGAGCGTCGGTCTGTGAGCTGCAGGGTCCCAGGTTCAATTCTGGTTAAGGGCACATGCCTGGATTGTGGGCTTGATCCCCAGCGTGGGGAATGCAGGAGGCAGCTGATCATGATTCTGTCTCATCATTGATGTTTCTATCTCTCTCTTCCTGTCTGAAATCAATAAAAATCTAATATAATAAAAGAATAATATACAAATTGACCGTTGCCAGAGACACCTAAGCCACACCCACCAGCCAATCAGAGCAGCTGTATGCAAATTAACCCAGCCAAGATGGAGGCCAGCAGCTACAGAGCTAGAGCAAACCAGAGGCTTCTGTTGCAACTGCCTGCCTAGGCTGGCTGAGCCTCTGCTCACAGCCACGCCCACCAGCCAAGCCATGCCTCCCAGCCAATCAGAGCAGCTATATGCAAATTAACCCAGCCAAGATGGAGGCCGGCAGGGCGGCTCTGCACTGGGAGCCTTTGCGGCCGGCATAGCTGTGCCAGATGTGTCAGCTCAGTGTCGGGGGTCCGGCCTGGGGCCTCCTCGGGGCATTCAGGAGCGCCCGTCCCAGGCCCGCCCCCTGGGGGCCTCCACCAGGCATGTGGGAGAGCGGGTCCTCCACGGGACTTGCAGGAGCAACCATCCTGGGGCTGCTGCCTGGCTCCACCCTGGGGGCCTCCTTGGGGGCGTGCGGGAGCACCCGTCCAGGGTCTGCTACCTTCATCCGCCCCCAGGGGCCTCCACAGGACATGCGGGGAGTGTCTGCTGCACAGTGCAGAGAATCTGAAGCCAGTCTGCTGCCCGACTCCACCCCGGGTGTGTTTCCCACCAAGCGATCCTGCACCAGCGTCCGCCCCTAGCTCGCCACCCAGCTCTGCGCCAGGTGTGTCCCCTCAGCGGTGGGGGCCCACCAGGCATGTGCAATTGTGGGCCCTCCGGTGGGAAACGTCCAGGCCTGCACTCACCAGCCCTCCCACCTCCCAGTGCACGAACCCTGAAGAGGCTGTGGGCAACCTGAAAATGGCCCTCACCCCCTCACCCAGGCTGGCCAGGCATGCCAGCAGGTGGACATCCCCCCCCAGGTGTCCCAGACTGCAAGAGGGCATAGGCCGGGCTGAGGGACCCCCACCCCCCAAGTGCACAAATTTTTGTGCACCGGGCCTCTAGTATATTATAAAAAAAAAGAGATGCCTCAGAAATACAAAGGACTGTACAAGAATACTATGAACAGCTATATGCTACCAATTTTTATATCCTAGAAGAAAAAGATAAGTTCTTAGAAAACTATAACTTCCTAGATTGAGTCATAAAGAACTAGAAAATCTAAATATACAAACCAACATTAAGGAAATTGAACAAGTCTTTAAAAACCTCTCAAGAAGTAAAAGTTCAGGACAGGTGACTTCACTAATGAATTCTGCCAAACATTTTAAAACGATTTAATATCTATCCTCAAACTCTTCCAAAAAAATTGAAGAAGAGCCATAATTCCTAACTTATTTTATGAGGCCAATATTACCCTGACACCATAACCTGGCAAGTACAATGACAGCACACACCAAAAAAGTTACACACCAATATCTCTGATAAATATAGATGCAAAAATCCTAAACAAAATATTAGCAAATCAAATACAACAATATGTTAAAAAGATAATGCATGACCATCAAGCTGAGTTCATTCCAGGAGCACACAATGGTTTTACAAACACAAATTGATCAATGTGATACACCACATTAACAAGTAAAGGGTAAAAATCATATGAACATATCAATAGATGCAGAAAAAGAATTTCACAAGATACAACATCTATTTATGATTAAAACATTCAATAAAATGGGCAAAGAAAAAAAGTATCTTGATATAATAAAGGCCAGATTTGGTAAAAAAAAATTAAAAAATAAATACATAAAAGCTTTTCTTCTAAAATCAGGTGCAAGAAGGGTACACACACTCACCACTGCTATTCAGCATACTACTGGAAGTCCTTACCAGAGCCATCAGACAAGAAAAAGGTATAAAGGCATCCAAATTGGTAATGAAGAAGTAAAATAGTCACTGTGTGCAGGTGACATTATTCTACATATAGAAAGCAGAAACAATAAAGTTGCAGGATGCAAACTCAATGCACAAAAATCTGTTGTGTTCCTACATGCTAACAATGAAAAGGAAATGAAGAAAGCAATCCTGGTTTTGTATAGAAAATTACGGTGGAGAAATTAAGATGGTGGCATAGGTAAATACCTGAAATTGCTGCCTCACACAACCACTTCAAAACTACAACTAAAAGACAAAAATGGACACCACCCAGAACCACAGGAAGGCTGGATGAGCGGAAATTTTACAACTAGAAGGAAAGAGAAAGACACACTGAGACTCAGAGGAGGTGCAGAGGTACAGAGCCGTGCTCAGAAAGCGCTGGCAACGAAGGACGCGGTTGTCTTTTTCAACCAGGAGGGAGACACAAGCTCCCGACGGCTCTGAACTCCAGTTCCAGGCGAGTCTCTGGGGACCCAGACTCATACGGGGAGAAACTGGACTGTCTGGCATCGGGAGTAACTTAAGCGCGGCTTTCTCTCAGAGGTCTTGCAGTGATTACCTCTGGACACTGAGACCTGGGCCCTCTTAAGGCAGGACTGAGGATCAGCCATAGCTGTTGGCTCTGCCCTGTTGATTCCCTGAGACCCTGCCTCACCCAAGCTGTCTGCAGAGGCTTTTGCAGATGAAAGGCCTGGCCCTTTGCAATCTAAAATTACCTAACAAACTGCATCCAGGTGAGAGAGACCCAGAACATCCAAAAGAAAGCCCAAGGCCCAACAGCAGCTTGCATTGCTTCACAGCTGAGCCTCATCTGGCACCTCCAAACCCAAACAAAGAAGAGGAATCTACAGATCTCTCCATAGCTCCTGCTGGGTAGCCTCAGGCAGAGGCTAATTAGCAACTCCTTAGAGATCCAGGAGCCAGTGCACTCAGTGGTCAGAGTGGGACGAACCAGATTACAACTCCTCAGAACCATAAGGGATACACTCAGGGGGCAGACTCAGTGAGCACCAAAGCCCCACTGAAGCAAGTCTTGCCCCAGAAGGGTGTCTCCAGCACAGAAGTTCGCCCATCATAGACACAGCTGATTCTCACAGCCAATTGACCTGGAGGTCAATTCCTCCCAGTGATACCAACAATAGTCAAGGCTTAGCTACAACAAGACTGTGCACAAAGCCTATAAAGCAGTGCAACAAGAGTGTCCACCTCAGGTAATTGGGGAGACTGAGCCACTCAGCCCTATAGGACACCTAGCACAGAAAGCCACTCTATCAACACAGGGAAGCAGCCAAAATGCGGAGACAAAAAAACAGATCATAAATGACAGAAATGGGGGAAAGTAAACAACTGGATATAGAGTTCAAAACCACGGTTATAAGGTTTTTCAAGAATTTTCTAGAAACTGCCTATAAATTTAGTGAGACCCTCAAGGATACAAAAAAGGACCAGCTAGAAATTAAGCATGCACTGACTGAAATAAAGAATAATATACAGAGATCCAACAGCAGACAAGAGGATCATAAGAATCAAGTCAAAGATTTGAAATATGAAGAAGCAAAAAACACCCAACCAGAAAAGCAAAAAGAATACAAAAATATGAAGATAGCGTAAGGAGCCTCTGGGACAACTTCAAGGGTACCAATTTCCAAATTATGGGGGTGCCAGAAGAAGAGAGAGCAAGAAATTGAAAACCTATTTGAAGAAATAATGACAAAAAACTTCCCCTACCTGATGAAAGAAATAGAATTACAAGTCCAGGAAGTGCAGAGAATTCCAAACAAAAGGAATCCAAAGAGGACCACACCAACACACATCATAATTAAAATGCCAAAAACTAAAGACAAAGAGAGAATCTTAAAAGATGCAAGAGAAAAAACAGTTAGTTACCTACAAGGGAGTACCCATACGATTGTCAGCTGATTTCTCAACAAAAACTATGCAGGCCAGAAGAGACTAGCAAGAAATATTCAAAGTGATGAATAGCAAGAACCTACAACCAAGATTACTTTACCCAGAAAAGCAATCATTCAGAATTGAAGGTCAGGAGAATCCAAGATGGTGGCATAAGGTAAACACCGTAAATGCAGCCGTGAACAACTATTTCAGAATATCCATGAAAAGAAAACACGGACACCACCCACACCCACAGGAAGGCTGGCTGAGTGAAAATTCTAAAACTAGAAACAGTCTGAGACTCAGAGGAGTGGCGGAAGCAAGTACAGAGGTACAGAGGCACGCGCACAGAGCTCGAGGAGAGGGCTGGCACTGGAGGACGTGGTTCTTTTCCAAAATGGAGAGAGCCACAAGTTCCCAGCGGCTCTGAACTCCAGTTCCAGGGGAGTTTCTGAGGACCCAGATGCACGCATACCCGGAGAAGAGGAACTGACTGGCACCGGGAGGAAATCCAAAGCTGGTTTCTCTCAGCATTGCTTGCAGCAATTACCGCAGGACACAGAGACCCAGTGTCTCTTAGCGCAGGGCTGAGAAGCAGCCATAGCTACTTGCTGCACCCTGCCCTGCAAACTCCCCGAGGCCCTGCCCCTCCCAAGCTGCGTCAGAGGCTTTTGCATATAAAAGGCTGAGTAGCCTAAGGCAAAGGCTAACTCAACACCTCCTTAAAGATACAGGAGCCAGCCCATACCCAGTGGCCAGAGTGGGACCATCCTAAATAAAACTCAGATCCACAAGGAACACACTCGGGGCAGATGCAGTGAGCACAAAAGCCCCACTGAAACAACTCTTGCCCCATAAGGGTGTCTCCAGCACAGAAGTTCTCCCACTGTAGACACAGCTGACTCTCATAACCAAGTGGCTTAGAGATTAATTCCTCTCAGTGATCGCCTAACTCAAAAAGGGAAGCAGCCAAAATGCGGAGACAAAGAAACAGGTCACAAATGACAGAAATGGAGGAAAGAAAATGACAGGATATAGAGTTCAAAACCACGGTTATTAGGTTTTTCAAGAATTTTCTAGAGACTGCCGATAAATTTAATGAGACCCTCAATAAATCTAATGAGACCCTCAAGGATA
>PVJC01035600.1:0-17764 GCA_004026665.1 Murina feae
ACAAACAGCCCTCTCCTCACGGTATTCCCTCTCCATTTCTAGAAGTGCAGCCTTTCTTGTCTCCTTGAGGGCTTCATATAATAAAAACATCCAGTGCTACAAGATCCAGCGTATTGCAGTATATTCTGCAATTTCCTACATTCTCTTCACACCTTTGTAAATGGTCCCTTTATTGTAATCTCCATAAAATACACAATTTGAACATGTCACATATTTTCTGTCACTACCCAGGCAGATACTAGCACTCATGCAGAGGGTAACAGAAGAAACTTGAGTCTCCCATAATCTGTGGCTCCACAGACTGGACAGTTCTTTGCCTCTAGAAATTGATGAAGATCCATTTTAGAATCTCCTCCCTCAACTCTATGGCCACTCCCTCTTAGGCATTGATGATCTCTCATAGGATTTCTAGTTTCATGGCTATTTCTTTGTTTTAGGCTTTTACCAGTGAATTAGGTCCAGTTCCAATGCTTCCTCTTCCACAGAGCCTCACTCATCGTTTTTCTTCCTGTGCTTCTAGTCGAATTAGGTTCTGTTCCATTGTGATTCTTTGTTTAAAACATCACCTAGAAACTGTTTCACTCCTAAGAGTGTGAGAGCTAAGTCTTTAAAATTATATATATTTTCAGAGAAGAAGGGAGAGGGAGAGGGAGAGGAAGATAAAAACAACATCAATGATGAGAAAAAATCATAGATTGGCTGCCTAATGCATGCTTCCCACTGGGAATTGAGCCTGCAACTTGGGCATGTGCCCTGACTAGGGATCGAATAGTGACCTTCTGGTTCATAGGTCCATGCTCAACCACTGTGCAACACCATTCAGACAGAGTTAAATCTCTATTTATAGGATTCTTGAAGCCAAATACTTTCAACAAACATGTTGAGTATCAGAATAAGGGCTTGTGCTAGATGCATGGGAATGAGGATATGAAAAAGAATAAAAGATAGCAATCTGAAGATTCATAGTTTCTACCAACTTGATTTAAAAAGAATACTGTTGCCAGAACCGGTTTGGGTCAGTGGATAGAGCGTCGGCCTGCGGAATCAAGGGTCCCAGGTTCAATTCCATTCAAGGGCATGTATCTTGGTTGCGGGCATATCCCCAGTAGGGAGTGTGCAGGAGGCAGCTGATCGATGTTTCTCTCTCATTGATGTTTCTAACTCTCTATCCCTCCCCCTTCCTCTCTGTAAAAAATCAATAAAATATATTTAAAAAAATAAAAAAAATTAAAAAAAAAATAAAAAGAAGACTGTCAGGCCCTGCCGGATGATTCAGTTGATTGGAGCATCATCCATACACCAAAAGCTTGTTGGTTCCATCCCCAGTCAGCACACATAAGGGAGGCAACCAATCCATGCTTTTTCTCACATGGATGTTTTATGCTCTTTCTCTTTCTTTCTCTTTCCCTCCCTTCCTCTCTCAATGTTAGATTGATAATACTTTTCTCCAAACACAAGTGTAATCACATTACTACATCACCCCTCTAGCCACTAAATACCCTCTATTTCCACCAAACACAACTCACAAACACCCTTTGATGGTGACTCCTGTTTTCAAAATGAATTTAAATTTCTGAATATCCTGTGGAAATACTGAAAGAAAAGGACCCCAACAAAGCCAGGTTTAGTTTCATCCCATCATTACCACCACTGCTAACACCTCACCCTGTTGGACTGCTCAGCATTGCATTCCATGCCCTGTGCCTCTCAAGTCACACACATCTCTTTATTTTTATCTTGCCTTTTACTGTCATTTTCACCTGAGAGAGGAAGGGCGTTCCTGTCAAGATCTAACCCAAGTGCCAATTCTCTCACCAAATTTTCCAACTCCAATGAATGGCAGTCCCCATTACCACAGTTTTCTTTTCATCAGAATTAATGACTTGTTTCTAATCTTCCCAGCTAGATTCTGACATCCTTAGGTGAAGGGATCAAGCTTATTTATACTTGTAGACTGACAGTGTCTAGTAGAGGGACTCCTTTGTACATGTATTTTGAACTCAGCAAATATTTCTTAAGAGAAATGACTTACCAGTGCTGTAATTAAACTTAGAATGACCTTTCTTCAGATGCTAGCAGTAAGTTAGCTCTGCAACATGAGGGGTCAATAGAATTATATAATTTTAATCTTATTAGTCTTCATTTAAATTAAAAACTGTATTACATTATTTTCCACCTCTGAGAGAAGACTCCGATTTCTTCTCTTGCCTTATAGTATTATTCTCAGAACCTGCAAAATGCAAGTTTTGCAGGGTTATCTTTTTTATCCTTTTGAATTTTTCTTTAACTTTCAAAAATAAAGCTTCTAACAATTATTTGTCTGCTTTTTAAAATAATTACGCATTTAAAGAAAAATCTGAGAAAAACCTACTTGAATATGATGCAAATATCGACAACTTATATAAAAAATAAAGAATTAGCCTTCACCCAATTATTACATTTTGACAGTATTAAAGGGGCTTTTAAAAACATCTGAGGATGTTCCTTTTTTTTTTCCAAAATAAATCTCCAAAGCTACCTATAGATTTATTGAAATATTTATGATAAAACGAAAGTCAAAAGCTTTATGTTGGTGGCATCAGAAAGAAGTTGAGTGGTAGACATGATCTGATTCTTAGGGTGAATTATTAAAAACATATTCTCCTTTACAGATCAAGAATCAAAAGATCAAGCAGAACAGTTCAAAAGTTGAAAGAGATGAGATAAAAGATGGGCTGTGCAGAAGAATCCAAGGAAGAGATGAAACAACTGGTGAGGTGGCCACTAAATTTCATTGCACCAGGTATGTATGAGAGTGAACTGACAGTTTTTAAAAAGAGATTATTTCCGTGTGTTTTCAGTGACAAATATTAAATTTATACCGGTTTTGTATAAATAAAGCAAATAATTGCTCCATACTCCTACTAACAAAATTAATATTTAATATTTTTGAGCATTTATCAAATACCACATATGTTATTTTATTTATTCCACATTTTATTTATTCCAAGAGGAAGGAAGACACTGTTATCACCCATGCTTTATAATAGAGAAAGATTCTGTAGTTTATGTACAGTCATGATAAACATTTAATATGGGGCTACAGAGGACTTTTCCTGGTGAACCAGCCTTTCTTTCAGTTATGGGTGCTAGATGGGAAAATTGTCTCACTATGATAGTCTCTCAGAAGTATTTAATGCTATTGATGTATTTTTTCTTGAAATACGCTCTTACCTTGGTTTCTGTGTCATCACACATAACTGCCTGCTCTTCTACCTCTCTTTCCTTATATTTGCTCTTACCGTTACTAGTTCTTCATAAAACTGACTTTTCAAGGACATTCATAAGCTCCTGCCAAAGCAGTCTTTTCCCCACTCTATACTCTTTCCCAATGTGATCTCATCTATACATATGTATCTATGTTCTGATGATTCTCAAATTTGTGTCTCTGGTCCAGGTATTTTCTATGAGCTCCAGACTCTCATACCTAATTAGATCATCTACATCTACACATGCAAGCCTCATCTTCTCTTCACCATCTTCAAAACGGATTTCATGATCTTCCCCAGGAACCTGGTCCTCTTCCAGACTCATTTATCTAATTAGGTCATCTACATCTGCACTTGGATATTCCATCTTCATCTGCAACACTTTCAAAACGGAATTGTTGATCTTTCCCACAAAGCCAGTCCTCTTCTAATTTTTCCTTTCTCAGCAAATGATATCAGCATTCACTACCTTCACAATCTGGGCACCTGAAGTTTATCTTTATGCCACTCGCCTGGGTCCCCCTGTTTATTGAGTCACTAATTTATGTGAAAGATACCATTTAATTGTCTTAGAGGTATTTACATTTGTTCACATCCCCTGCTACCAGCCTGTACTTTTCTATTTCAAGAAAAACTGCAATAACCTCTTTATTGATATTCCCCATTTTTCTCAGTTTTAATCTCATAATGCAAATGTGATCATGTCTCTCTTCTGCTTGAAACCTTTTAATGACTTTCCATGACTTTTTAGACTAAATCCATGGGCATCTGAACTCTCAATGTCTGATCATCACTTTATGCTTTTTATTCTTTTCATTGTTGTAACCATATTTTTTTTCTGTGTTCCTGCAGCTGGACTTTGTTACTCTTTCCCATCATAGCTTACATACATTTCGTATGTTTTTTAAAATGTCTAGAGTCAATTTTAATTAAGTTTTTTACAATAGCTGAAATATCACTACAAGTGAGCTCTCCTTATAATAACAGAGTAGGTTATATCTCCAGTTACTAACATTTAATTTATAACTAAGTCTCTATGTTCAAAGTACTTTTCACAATATAAACTTAGTAACTAGTTATTATTAATATATGTCTCCCTATTAGACTCTGAGCTTCATGGCAAAAAGGCTATAAGTGCCTTTTCTTTGTTTTTTTAACCTGCAGTGTATGTACAATGCTTTATAGTTATTCAACAAATAATAGGTGTCGAAAAAAAGCAAACTATCTAAAGCTCAAAATAGTGGCCTGAGTCAAAGATTTAGGCTCGGTAGTTACCACAATTATTTCTGAGATTTTCATGATTTTTATCCAAAACATTTCACAAGTTTTAGAATACTCACCTTAGCCAAAATGGACAACTAACTATGCCTGTACATTTCAAAATGGTAGTTGGCATATTGAATTACTTTTCCCAGTTTCTCTCTTCTTTTTGTATCCATACCTGTGCCTTGAGACTTTGCAGCCCCATCCCCTTTAACTCCCCCCAAAGATGGAGTATACTTTTCAACTCTTTGATTTGCATCTCAGCATGTGATATGCTTTGAGCAATGGGGTTTTAGCCAATGTGTTGCAAGCAGAGGTGTAAATTGCATTGTCACTACTGGTCTTATCTTTTTGCATTTCTGCAATAATTACAAGAACTACAATCCCCAAGTAGCCTGCTGCCTTCAGGAATATGACATATACATGGAGTAAACTTGTCTGAATCAATCCATAGACCTATAATCTGAATAACTATTCTGCCAATTTACAGACTCAAGAATATGAGAATAACTGTTCTACATCACTAAACTTTAGTTACTTGTTACTCAGCAACATTATAGCAATAGCTAACTGCTACAATGAGCATGTAAGAAGTTTTGGTGGAGAGAGGCCACAGTGTTCCAGCAAGCCAGTGCATGGGGCATGCTGAATTGGTGAGAGGTAGCATGGTAAAGCATTAAGGCCGGGCATTCAACTTGGTTTTCTATGTGGATTCCATCACTTACAAACTATGTGGCCTTGATTACCTCATTAATTACTCAGAAGTACTTACCCCTTCAATAGTTTTGAATATTTGTGAGGTAATACAAGTAAAGCATTTAGAATTGAGCCTGTCATGTAAGGAATGTACAGTGGTTATTGGCCAAGTTATTATTATAGATCTCTCAGATGTATCAGAGACGATTTTTAGCCTATAAGCATATCCTTTTTTTTTCCCTGAGTGCAAAGATAGATTTTATTCTCCACACTGTCTCACAGTCAGGTATGGTTATGTGTATAGTTCTCACCAGAGGAATGTGCAGAAATGATGTATTCAACTTAAAGGAGGCTATTAATAAGAAGGTTTACCTACTCCATATCCCCTTTGCTTGCCCCTCACTGGAGTACAGATGATAATGAGACCCTAGAGGACAGAAGATTTACAAAAAGGAGGAAATTTGAGTCCCTGCACCATGTGCTGAAGAGATAACTGCCATCCAGGAATAGCCACTATGTACTGTTATATGAGTAAGAAATAAGCTTTTATTATATCTCATTCATTGCATATTTTGGAGAGTATTTATTGTAACAGCCTTTCCTCACCTAAGAAAATGTAGTGGGGGAAAATAACAAAAAACTTTATACTGATTTTGATAATTTACATATTTCCTAGATGTTATGGGCCTGAAAAGATTGGCATATTTCTAAGCAATTCAAAAATCATTTGTCACATGGAAACAGATAGGATACTGCTCCTCGATTTGTTAATATATGTATGGTGAAAAGATACTGCACACTATGCTCCCATATTTGACATTAGTAATAGACTGAGACATGGAAACTTTGGTAAAGAAAGCTATAGTGTTCCTCAAATTTATTGACTAAAGAAAACCTTTTTGTAATAATTCTATAACATTCATTATTTTTCTGCTTTCCTTACAAGTCAAAGGAAATGTAAGCTTCAACTGGGCTTATGTAATGTGGATTTTTTCTTCTCTGAGTCACCTCCAGCAAGTAGGAAAAAAGGCCTGATGCATTATAGCTGTTTAGGAAATATCTGGTGAATAAATGTTTTTAATATGTATTTTTACAGAAAGTCATCTATGATATATTGTTGAGTGAACACAATTAACTTTTAGCATAATTTATAAGGTAAGATCTAGTGTATGTTCAAAGAACAGACATAGAGATAAAGAACCAGAAATTCCCTGTTAAATTGCAAGCAGAGGTTACCTCTGAGGTGTGGAATAGGCATAGGGAGGATTAAAGGGAGAGCTTCAGTTAGACTTTACCTGGTATGCTTGTCTCTTTTAGAACAGACATATATTCATGCATCATTTAATAATCATCATGGGTCATTTATAAATCTTTTGAAATGATAATCTAAAGTAGGACATTTATATTTTCAAGAGGGAATAGTAATCTTAGCTAAACCTACTGAACATTGCTCAGGAGCTGAATACTGTTTAAATATTGTACCTGTGTTAACTCATTTATTTTTGACTCAGTTAACCTTATTAGAGAAGTGTTAGTGCTGCTGCCATTTTACTGATAAGGACACTGAGGTACCTGTTTGGCACCACATATCCATGTGGTACAGAACTCAAAACACAAACCCAGGCAATCAAGCTTTACCTGCAATCTTAACCACCTTGTTAATACTGTATTTGAATAAAATCAATATTCTGAGCCAGTGAGAACCTGATTGGAATAATGAAAAAGAAGAGAGGGACAATAGGCCTATGAAGGTTGATAGCAACTCTTGAAATCAAACACTGAAATGTTTGGAAGGTTTTATTAATCAGCACAGAAACGTGACTTTGAGCTTCTTTAAAGTTTCCTATGTTTTTTACAAGGGGAATGGAGTATGGAGTGCCTAGAAGACAGTAAATAAGTCATGCCATCCTGGTTAATGTAAGATCAGGGGAAATGGATGGAAATAAAATATCCCAAAAATCCACTATTGAAAACCAAGGTGCCCGCATTTGGCAGTGGCCCATCATAGCACTGCTGGATAGAGATAAAAACTGACCAAATTGTGTATTTGCAGTAATGCAGCTATTAATAACAACGGAGGGATTCAGAAAGATGGTTTCTTCAGTAAAGCTGAGGTCATCTGGTCCTGTCCCCAGGCCCAACTCATTTCAGACACAATGTGTATGTGAACACCTCGGAAGTTTTGCTCATATTGTTTTTGGTTGAGAATCCCCATCTCCTCCTGAACTGACACATTCCTACTCATGTTCAAGGTCAAATTCAAGAGCTATCTTTTCTTTAGGACCTCCCTTAAATGTCCCCTAAGGAAAAGATAAGCCATTCCCTTTTCTGTGATTCTTTAAGATCTAGGGTCCTTGTTTGTCAAAGACCAGCACAGTATCAAGGAGGGTAGATATTTATGAAATAGTAATTAAATGAATGCATGCATTTGCATATATTTAATTAACCCTCAGATTATTAAAAGTAATAAAGATGTTTTACAAATGTAATAATGAAATAAAAACATTCTAGCAAAAGTTTATTGAATAATCTATGGTGGACACCACTAAACCGTGTGTGTCTCATTTCACTGCTAAATCTCATTTAACTGCTGACCCATCTGACTGTACCACTTTACAGTTGAAGATACTAAGGCTAAGAGAGGTTAACTTGTTCAAGGTCAAGCAAGTAATAGCTCTCAAAGTCAGGTTTCAATCTCAAATTTGACTCCAAAGCTTATGATTTCATTTGGTAAAAGTTAGAACCCTTGGGAAAGATAAAGGCAACAAAAATATAAGGAGAAAAAGTCTGCTGAATAGAGTGATGTGATTTCTACCACTGGTCTAGCAAAACACTGTAATGAGCCCTGGTTGGTGTGGCTCAATTGGTTGGGTGTTGTCCTGTGCACCAAAAAGTTGCTGGTGTGATTACCAGCGAAGCACATTCTAGGACTGCAGGCTTGATCCCTGATGGGGGCGCATTTGGGAGGCACCACTGATGCTCCACTTCTCTCACAATAATGTGTCTCTCTCCCTCTCTCTTTTTCTCTCTCTAAAAATCAATTTAAAAATCTTTAAAAAAACAAACAAAAAACACTATGATAACTCTGGTACATGCAGTGTACTAGTTCAAACTTTCATGTCAATATTTCTAAATAATCCAGGAATAAATCAATGATTATCAGTAAGAGCAACACTATCATATTCTTTATATTTACACTGAATGTTAGACTCATTTCATCCAGTACCTGATTTTGTTTCTTGTAGTATCCAGAAACATGCCTTTATTTTGTCCAAGGGTTGACAAAATGCTAAAGTAACTTTAGACAACTTATTTCCAGATGGCAAAAATAGAAATTCTAGCTGCAGTACATCAGAAAAATAATATTCTCTGACTATTAACCATTACCTTCGAATCTAGAAACAAGTCCTATGAATCAGTCATTTGATGCTGATAAATTCCAGGCAACTTATTATGCATAAATTGGAGGGAGGGTCCCTCAGCCCGGCCTACCCCCTCTCACAGTACGGGAGCTCTCAGGGACGGGACATGATGCAGTGATGAGGGGAAGGTGATGCCCTCATCACACCTCTGGTGCTGCCACTGCCGGAAGCACAAGCCTTGGCCAGCCCTAGTTACCTGAGCCTCAGGCCGGCCCCGGGGTGGTTGGGGGGCTGAGGGGACTTGGGGACTCCAGAGGCAGACACCCTGGCGGGGCTGAGGGGACTGGGCACCACCATCTTGGGGCTGTGGGCACCATCATCTTTGAGGAACTGGCAGCCAATTAGAATATTCCCTCCTTGTTGGCTGTGGTGCTGCTCTTTGCAACGATGTGAGGGTCAATTAGAATACTTCCTCTTTATTAGGTAGGATATTCTAGAGTATTCAGGGAAGTAGTTAGAAGCTATTATTAACTTGATAAGTTAATGACTGAAGCAGCATTAATTCTGCATAATACAGTTTTTCTTTAATTACCACAGGTTAGCTGGAGTTGCATCAAACGATTTGAGTTGACTCCTCTCCAAATCATTTGGGGGGGGGTGGGATGCATCTTTCTCATATTTACATAAAAATTGGTCATGAACAGTTGATTTTGCACTGCCTCTCACAGAGTGTGCTTTAAAAAAGGTAGCAAAAACTTTAAAAAGTAATTACTGGATGAGATAGTGACTGACCTGATGCAACAATAAAAATTGATCCCGATTATTTTGCAAACATTAAATATTTTGTAGATCTTTCTGCTGAGTTGCCAAGAAAGAGGGTTGGGTTGTATATTAAATTTTGCCTTTGGGCATTATTACTTTGAAAGTAATCCAAATATTTTGTTTATATTGGAAGAATTCAGTGAGATATAGTTAACTGCGAATAGAATTCAAAACAATAACTCTGGAAAGGAGCCATTTCCTTTGGTCAGAGGCTATTGTGTCAGCAGTTATGACCAATCAATCAAAAAGAAGAAAGCGAGAAAGAGAGAAAGAGAGAGAGAGAGAGAGAGAGAGAGAGAGAGAGAGAGAGAGAGAACCACCTGTGAGAAGGCAGCTGTCACCCTGATTGACTAGATAGCAATACAAAATCTGAAACGTTTTAAGACATAAGGTAAATACTAAGTTTGTATCTGAGCATTGGGAACAAATGAAATATGACAACTTAGAAACTGTATGTAAGTGCATTATTGAGAAATATAGAAAAACTAAGCTATCTTTGCATACAATTGAAGATAACAGCAGACATTATTTGTCTGATGGCACTGTTTTATACTGTAGAGACCATTTAAGAAGGCTTTACAACTAAATTTTAGAACTGCACACATACATACTTATGATGACTTTATTTTTTTCTACAAATTTGTCAAGCAAGTGGCTTATCAAATCCATACGTTTTGTTTGAGTTTAAAAATATTATGTTTTAGGTTAATTGTTTGAACTTTAAGAAAATGTTTTAAACTTCAACCATGGACCACTAAAGAATTTTGGAAGAATAAGACTGAAAACAATAGAAAATATAAATTGTTTACTTATTTATTTTAATATGTATTTATTGATTTCAGAAAGGGAGAGGGAGAGATAGAAACATCAATGATGAGAGAGAATCATTGATCTGCTGCCTTCTGAACCTGGGGATTGAGCCTGCAACCCAGGCATGTGCCCTTGACAAGATTTGCACCTGGGACCCTACGGTTCAGAGGCCAACACTTTATCCACTAAGCCAAACTAGCTAGGGTGAAAATACAATTTATTTAATCAGTGTTTTATTTACTTATGTAGCAAAGTATTATTGCACTTCTTGTGACTGGTTCCATTTGACTTTTCTAGTGTTGCTAAATAATAAAGCGGGAGAGCTACCGTACTGGAAGGTATCTGATGATTTTCATTTTTAGTGGTGATCTGGGCAATTAGTCAACAGAGAGTTTAGTAAACTGATATCTATAGTAGTAAAAGGGTAATATGCTAATTAGACCGGGTCAATTGGACATCCTCTGGTCATCTGGTCCTCCTTCTGGACAAAGCTATGGTGGCGGGGGCCAAGACAGAGGTGGTTAGGAGTGATCAGGTTGGTAGGGGAGGATGGTTAGGGGAGGATGATCAGGACACAGGCAGAGGAGGTTAGGAGCGATCAGGCAGGCAGGTTAGGGGTGATCAGGCAGGCAGAAGCTTAAGGGGATCAGGCAGGCAGGCAGAGGTGGTTAGAGGTGATAAGGCAGGCAGGCAGGTGAGCACTTAGGAGCCAGCAGTCCCAGATTGTGAAAGGGATGTCTGACTGCTGGGGGATCCTGGATTGGACAGGGTGCAGGCTGGGCTGAGGGACAACCCCCACCCCCTGGTGCACAAATCTTGTGCATGGGGCCTCTAGATTTTCTATAATTTGTGTTCATTCTTATTTATTTTTTGGCTATATATATATATATATATATAGAGAGAGAGAGAGAGAGAGAGAGAATTTAATTAAATTGGGCAATCTCATTACATTATTCATCACTTTTCTTCTCTTTGATAGATGTTTTTATATAGTTAAAATATTTTCCTTCCTATATTAAGTATTTTTTATTTTACCTTTTAAATTACATATAAAACTAGGGGCCCAGTGCACAAAATTCATGCACTGGGGGGGAGGGTTCTTCAGCCCAGCCTGCCTCCTCTCACATATTGAGAGCCCTCAGGGGGTGTCCTACTGATGACTTAGGCCCACTCCCTGCTCTCCTTGGGGAGCGGGCCTAAGCTGCAGTCTGGCCTCCCTTTGTGGGAGGTGACCAGGCTGATCAAGGGAAGCCACCAGCCCCATCACCCTGCTGCTGCAGCCACTGCCAGTCATTGCAGTCACCACGATGTTTTCATCAACACGGACTCCAGTCCCTTCACCATGAAAAGATGACAACTTTCTTTAGGCATTTTCTAGATGTGTCTTTCATAGGATATGACATTTCTTTGTTATTTTTTTTATCCTCACCTGAGGATATGTTTCCATTGATTTTTAAAGAATGTGGAAGAGAAGAGAAAAACAGAGAGAAACATCAAAGTGTGAGGAACACTTTGATTGGTTGCCTCCTGCATGAGCCCTGACCTGGGCCCCAGCCAGGGAGGAGCCTACAACCTAGGTACATGCCTTTGGTCAGAATTGAACCCAGACCCTGCAGTCAGCAGGCTGAGGCATTATGCACTGAACCAAACAGGCTAGGGCAGGATATGACATTTCTTAGCCCTCCAGCAGTGGACCTTCATTTTTTTTTCTTCAGGAGTGTGGTGGAAAAACCCTAGATCCCCTTTTTGGATTCTTATTACCCAAGTTACTAAGAATATTACCAGTGGCATACAGGGAGCTTAGCCAATAAGCAGTAAGAAAAGGTGTTTCCTCTGTAGTTCACTCTGATCACTGGATCCTCCAATCCCAGCTCCACCCCTGCCCCTCCAATCTCAGCTACACCCCTGCCCAGGCCTGTAACCTCTGGCCAAGGCTGCAGTCCTGGGCAGGTCACCCCCAGACCCCTGCAATCACTGAATCTGCCCCTGTCCAGGCCTAAAGTCTCTTCCTGAGGCTGTAGGCCTGGGCAGAAAACCCCCAAGCCCCTCCAATCGCATACTTCACAGAGCCCAGGCCTTTGTGATCACCAGCTCTGATCCTGTCCCCTGCCATTGTCAGCTCTGCCCTTGCACCACTGGCAGCCTCTGGCCAAGGCTGCAGGCCTGGGCATGGGACTTCCAGACTCCTGCTTTGCCGGCTCCACTGGTGTCCAGACCCCTGTGATCACATGCTTCATTCCTGCCCCTCTGATCGCTGGTTCTACAGAGCCCTGGCCCCTATGATCTCCGGCCTTGCCCCTGCCCATGCCTGAGGCCTCTGGCCCAGGCCTTATGACTGGGTAGGGCACCCTCATACCCCTACCATCACTGGCTCTGCACCTGTCCTCTGTGATCACTGGCTCTGCCCTTGTCCATGCCTGAGGCCTCTGGCAAAGGCCTCTGGCCTGGGCAGGGGACCCCCAGTCCCCTTTGATTGCCTGTTCCACTCCTCAGGCCCCCTGCCTCCTCCACCACCTGCCTGGCTAACAGGCCTGACCACTTCAGTGGCAGGGCTGAGCTGGACTGGGTGCAGCCATGTTGTGGCTATGGGCAATTCCATCTTATGGCCATGGGGGTGGCCATCTTTGTGATGGAGTGACACTTAATTTGCATATTACTCTTTTATTAGATAGGATATTCTTAATTTAGCTTATTCTGGACTTCTGGGTTATTTACACTTTTCTTCGTTTTGAACTGTTTATATACATTTACAATTAGGTTTCAAGTTAACTCCTATATATAGAATATACAACTTTTTTCCTCATTTTTTATTTCTTCCATTTTCTTTCATTTTATGGTTCATTATATTATTTTCACACAGAAAAAACATACTTGCTACTGTTAGATCATTAACCTAATTGATGTCAGTATGACCACCAAACATGTCAATCCAGTGATCAGTCAACCACATTAAAAAGAATCTGAAAAAAACAAATCTCTACAACTTACACTCATTGGTGAATGAAAATGTAACTAAAAGTATAAAAAGGTGTCTTTGGCAAAATAAGTTGAGAAATAAGACTTTAACATTTTAAATGTATTTTTTATTCATTTGTGAAATATCATGTTTTGTCAAATTTACTACTTGCATTTATTATCTTGAAGAAAAATGAAAGTTTTTGTATCATAAAAATAATTTAGTATCTTACAGAAATTTAACTACTGTAACTGTGTAGTCTTTCTTTTAACCCATCAAACAGTATATTAAGTATATATTAAGTATATATTATCTGTTATAAAAATTACATTGTATATAACTATATGCAGTTGTTAAATATAATAGAGTTTGTTTCAGTAGTTAGTTATTCTATAAAAACCATGGTGCTACTTTTAATACCTTGCAGGTTAATTTAAAAGAACTGGATTTCATATGGGAAGTTTTGCCAACTCCAATCTTCTTTGAATGCAGTGTGATGTCTTGGAAGTCCTGGAAATGAAAGGGGAAAAAAAAAAAAAGCCTGTCTCTGCTAGTTAGTTTTATGATCTTGAACAAAATATTTTTCCTTTCTGGTTTCAGTTTCCCATTTTATAAGATGAATAAATTTAGTTAAATTACTTCAAAACTCTTGCCATCTCCAAAACTCTGATGACCTTGCAATTCTATTGGCATTTTTAAATGCCTGGTAAAACAACAACTTTTGGGGAAACCTTAAAACATGCACAAGGCATTCAGAGCATATGAGAATAAAGCACAAGCAAAAGATTTTATAAACTGTGGCATGCTTTCTTTTGTAACCATGGCATTGCAACTGAGCATTTTATATTAGATCGATAAATATGGCTATTTGACTGTGATTTTATGCCATAATCTATGGTTCTTCAAACTTTGTGAAGATTTTCTAGTTTATAGCATGAACTTCTGATCACCAAATAACATTACCAAATTATTCTCTCTGTCTTTGCTCTGAAACTCATGTTGGGTGCTCTTGATTAGAAATGGAGATAAAATTGATTGCCTGATTTTTGATACGGACTTTCAAAAGCTTAGCAGATTTTATTAGTTAATCCAAACAATGTCGGTGTAAGACAATTTGCCTAGCCCCACTTTGTTCTTTATAACCTGGAGCTCGACCAGCAGATTGACAGGCGAACACCGGAGCCAGAGGAGCTGGTGCTTTCTGTTCCACAGTCCTTGTTCTTTGCAGCTTGGCTGATATCCTAATAATAAAGGAAAAGTCAGCATTTCATGTCGCAAGAGCATGACCTTCCTGCCCTGCTCTGACTCACACAAAGAGCATCTCCAGGCCAAGGACCCCCTGGCAGGGTTTGAGAATCCTTACAGTTGTCATTGCTGGCCTGCCCTACAGCCCCTTCCCCAGGTCCGTGCCATGATTACTCCATGCACAGATGTAAAAGAAACCTGCCAGTGCCTTGAAGTGAAATCTCCTAACATCATAACCTGTCACGCTGAAAGCAATGGAATAAAAACAGGCATTCAGGTCTGAGGGAACAAGGCAAGCCAAACACCACAGAGGGGAGGACAAGGATCTGTAGTTCCATGCCTCACCAGTCCGCTTTGGCCTGTGAATGTCAAAGAGGGTGGGACACCTTTTGCTTTGCCTGTCACACCCATTGAATCCCCTGGCTGTGTTCCCAGAGTCTGAGATTCAAGGACCCCGAACGGAGGCTTCATGGCGTTCTTTTGAACTGATTTCTGCCAAAGAAGCCCAGCAGAAACAAAAACACTGCTGTGGTGTTAGAAATCACAACTGTCAACTTTGGGGGAAAAAATCCTGGTATGCAGGTGAGAACAATCTCCATGGGGCTCAGTAGACTGATGAATTTACTGGGAGGATCTGTGACAAACAGAGTGGACGGGACAGGCTCCTGCTCTTTGTCTGGGCACCAAGCTTAAAAAAGTAGAGGTGGGTTTAAACATCATGATGCCATGTTAAATATGTTAAAGCATTTGTGTCTTGCAGGGGACTTTAAAGAGAAATGGAAAGGCAAAAATGTAGAAAAAGTAGGTTAAAATTTTTTTATTGTGTCCATTAAATAGGGTTGAAATTCATTGAATACATTAAACATGTAAATATTCTACCAAGGTTTTGCTATCTCTTAAAAAATATCATGTGAACCAAGCAATCTCATTCTGAAGGTTTGTAACATTTGGTCTCAAAGTTTCTTCGTAATATCTCAGGAAAATATGGACATTAAACAATGTTTTTGGATTTGAAGTGACCTTAAGAATCTGTAAGTAACTTTAAAAAAAAAAATCTGTATTGTTGAAAGTATTACATATGACCCTCTTTCCCCCACTGACCCCTTCTAGTCCTCCCCCAGCCCCCTCTCCAGGCCTTCACCACCCTGCTGTCCCTGTCCCTGGGTTATGCATGTATTCCTACAAGGTCTTTGGTTGATCTCTTCCCACCCCCCTCCTCCCCATCCACCCCTGCCTTCCCTCTGAGGTTCGACAGTCTGTTCCATGCTTCTATGTCTCTGGGTCTATTTTGTTCTTAGAATTCATTCTTACTCCAGACTTCTTCCCGAGAAGCTAATTGCTGATGCTAATAGCTGCCTTTCTCATTTTTAAGATTCCTTTAATCTATTTTAGAGTATATCACTAAGTTATCTTCTCATAGTCACCATTTACTGATAAATCTGCTATACTCAATACTTTTAAAATGTATTATCCCTGGTGGAAGTTTTCATTGGGTGGAAATTACCAAATTTACAAATTAGTCACAGATTTCTAGTTCTGCACTGGAGTTAACCAGATAATTGCTTTGTGCCTCCGTTTCTCCACCTTTATAAAGTGAAGCAGCCATTAAAATAACTTTCTAATAACCTCTAAATAATGGCAACTCGGTCTCAAATAAAGCATAATAACTGCACTTTTAGGGGAATGTAGGAGCAGTTAGTCCTCAGCTCTCTGCTCTGAACACGACTATCTTTCTGTAGAACAAAAAAATGCAAAAAACAAAAACAAACAAACAAACAACAAATGAACAACAACAACCTGAAGAACGATTGTGTTCAACAAAACTTTGTGTCATTTGTGTCTCTGTAATCCAACACTCTTTGGTAACGATCTATCCACTGCTTAGCTTCTCCACATTAGTCATGTGTTCCTTGGTGATAAGGACACCCCCCCCTCCCCGTTTTCTCATTATTTGTAGCCCCTCTGGCCAACCCTGACACATTATGGACTCTCAATACAGGCTTGTACACAAATGAATGAGTGAACGCATGCAATGATGCTTAGAATAACCCAGGCCAAACCTGTGAAGGGCAAACTTGTTTCAGTAGCTGCCTTCTTTTCCTTTACTCCTGTGTTTGTATTAAGCTTCATATCATTATAAAACAAGGGTGAAATCACAACACTCAACAAGATTACAGAGATGCATCTATTCTGAAAATAAAGAAGAAAGCAAATTGGCATGGAAAGGCTTTCTTTGATATGTGTAAGCTATTTGGAAAAGAACATAAGTTTGCTATTATTACAGACTTATTAATGTTTGCAGTTGTCCTGATTATTCTAAAGCAAACTAAATGGCATTTAATTTGGGCGAAATTGCTCTGGATGTGCAATCTAAAGAGGCGAGAAATAGAGCAGATTTTCTTTTTTTAAATAAATTTTATTGACTTTTAACAGAAAGGCAGGGAGAGGAATAGAGAGTAAGAAACATTGATGAGAGAGAAACATCGATCAGCTGCCTCCTACTGGGGATGTGCCCACAACCAAGGTACATACCCTTGACTAGAATCGAACCTGGGACCTTTCAGTCCACAGGTCGATGCTCTACCCACTGAGCCAAACCAGTTAGGGCAGAGCAGACTTTCTTTATGCAGTGCTCAGGATGAGGATGTCTGCTGAAAGAGCAGGTATGTGGTAGATGGAGATTTCAGGTGTGCGCACGTTGAGTGTGAGATGCTGAGGAGACCTGAGAAGATGTCAAACAGTAGGTCACTGAATACATGAGGCTGTGTTCACGGGAGTGGTAAAGTGTAATTAAATACTTGAGAGTCCTAAACATGCAGGTACTATTGAGTTAAATAAAGATGTAAGTGCTCATGGAAAAGAGAAGATGGGCAAAGACAAAGCTTTAAGAATTTGATGATATGGGGAGAAAACTGCAACAGAGACGAAGACTCAGCCAACAAGTTAGAAGGAAGATCATGTTGCTCTGAAAGCCAACTGAAGAAAGTATGTCAGCAGACAGAGGTCCCCTGACTCAGAAGCAACCATCGGGTTCAGCATTATGGAAATCGGCATTAACCTCGACATAAGCAGTTTCGTTGCAGCGATGAAGGCCAAAATCTGAATGGAGTGAGATTAAGAGAAAATGGAAGGAGAAAAACTGGAGCAACCACAAAAATATTTCCCTAGGAATTTTGCCAGAAAAAGGGAAGATAAGAAATAGTAATTTGAAGAGCAAGAAGGGTGAAAATTGTGTTCATTTTTTTTTAGTTCAAAGATATAACTGCATATTTGTATGCTACTGAGAAAGAGCCAGCAGTAAGAGAAAGAGATTACACTTGCTTTATTCATTGTTGTTATTGAGAAAATAAGCATGACCTCAT
>PVJC01035601.1:0-18162 GCA_004026665.1 Murina feae
CCCCTGCTTTCCGACTCATCAGGGGCTCGTGTCTCTCCCAGAGACCTTGTTTATACAGAAGGCTGGTCAGAGCCAAAGAGTGCACTCAAGTCAAGGAATTCGGGCAGAGGCCCAAACCCGGGGCATTAAACGTTGTACCAGGAGTTGGCATGGCATCAGGTCCTCATTTGCCACCAACTGATCCGGGGTCTCCCAAGACATAGGCAGGCGCGAGTGTAACCGATGACACCTGGCGACCCTGAGATCACTAAGGTTGCAAATAAATTCAACCCAACCTTATGCACGTAGGTAGTCTGTGGGGGTTTGGGGTGTGTTGTTTTGTTTGTGTTTGTTTTATTTTTCTGTGCCGCTTTTTTAGGAGCAGGGTCTTTGTGTCATTTGCTGATGAGCCTGGAACACCTGGCGGTCTTTGGTGTGGAATGGATTGTGCCCTGAGGAGGGACTCACTCCTGGGAGCGCCCTTGAGCGTTTCCACGCTCCCAACCCCAGCCCTGACGCGACCCTGCTCTCTGGGTACCTTCCTTCCTCGGACCGCACCCCCTCCGGAGCGCACAGAAGGGCGGGAGTTCCACCGGTGCATCTCCCAGATGGCGAGCACCGTGTCCCGCGGAGTGAGCAGACGATGGAGTCAGGTTTGTCCCGAAAGAACCAGCAGATCCCCCGAAGAACGAAAGGCTTTTCGTTTTCTCCGTGGACGTGTATCCAAGTCTGACGCTCGAGCTGCGAGATGTGGAAAGCCTGTGCGTGTGACCCTGAAAGGGAAGAGAATGCGGGGACCTCGGTCTGCGGGGAGCCCTGCTTCTCTGCAAGTGGCGCGGCTTGTGCGAGAAGCGCGGGGCGCAGCGAGTTCCGCGGGCGCGCGTCCCTCCCGGCCGGTTCCCGCCGCGCCCCCAAGCCCGGCGGCAGGAGAGCCCCGCGGCTCGCACCCACCCCGGCTCAGGCCCTCTCCGTGGCCCTCCTTCCCGCCCTCCCGGCCCCTTCGCCCTGCGCCTCGCCGGGGTGGGGCCCGGCCAGCGCCTCCGTCCGCCCGGCCCGCTGCAAAGAGTTAAGAGCGGCTCCCGGGACGCCTCCGGCGGCTCAGTCCCCCGGCCGCGCTCGCCGCTCCTGATTGGCTGAGCTCCTGTCAGTGGTAACAAAGTATCGGATGGCAAACTTCGGACCTTCTTAAAGGCGCGGTGCGCTACTCCCCATCGCCCGCGGCCTATGACATCAGCCCAGAACGCCCGGGATGCCGCCGCTCGCGGCCAGACGCAGCAGGAGGAGGGTCCCGCCGCCTAGGAGTTAACGGCGCGCACAGCGAGGGGGAGCCACCGGTGCTCTGGGGACTCTGGTCTCGGTCCCTGGCGGCCACTGTCCCCCGACCCAGGGGAGCTGGATGAGTTCTGGGTTGCTAGCTGCGCGCAGCTGGGCTCCCGGGAGCCGGTTCCTGGCGGAAAACAGGGGGCGTCTGGCCACGGGACCAGCGGCTCACGGAGACTCAACATGACCCTCCTGGGGGCTGAGCACTCTTTGCTGATTAGGAGCAAGTTCAGATCAGGTAGGGCTGAGGCGTCCGGCGTTCCTTCCTAAACTTTCCTCTCCTGTGCTTCTGGGCGCTCCATGGCTTTCCAGGACATGTGTCAGAGCCCGCGCGCGCGCGCGCGGCTGCTCCAACCTGGTCCCCTCAAAGCACACCGGGAAGTGAAAATGCTGTTCGACCTCGGGGAGCCTTTCGTGTCTTCCGTTTTAAGTCCTTTGGGTTGCTGAGTGTGGTTTTTGTTTGGGAAAAGGACAGTCTTTTCCTTTTATTTATTTATTTTCCTCTGTAGCCGTGAATAGAAAATTTGGCAGTATGTGCAAAAGGAACAAGTTTGAAAACGATCAAATGAGGGATCTCGAGTTTGTGGCTGCATCGGTCATTGCTGAGAAGATGAACCTTGATGCTGGGTATCAGATTACAGGGGTCACTTAAAACGTAGCTAATCCAAACAAATGTATTTCCCAAAAAAAGTCACTTGGGGGAAGTAAAAATAGCCAATTTGGAGCACAACAAGTATTTAAAATGACATCACTGTAGAGGAGGGGGAGAAAAGAAAGCCCAGTGCCACAAATATTTTTTCCCAAACCACCCGATATTTATAAATGGAGAGTTCCCTCCCCCACTCCAAAATATCTGTGTTAGTGGCGCATGGAGAAACTTCTCACAGGACGCTGAGTCAAGGTGAGTGGCAGAGGTGGGAACTCTAGGTGCTGCTCACAAGGTTGGTCCAGGCGCCCAGGGAAGGTATGAGTGTGGAATCAGGCGCAGACACTTGTCTTCCTCAATTCTTTCTCCACAACTCTGTGTAGAATATTGGTTTTGCAAAGGCAGTAACAAGCCACTCAACAAACGGCAGGAGTTTTACATAGAAGATGGATTGTTGTATGAGAACGGCCGATGTGAACCTCCGCTGGAGCAGGTGTTGGAAGGATGCTGGCCTGGTTCGCTAAGCTTTCCTTAGCCCTCTAAATAGGACCACTCGGTGTATCGCTTGGGATGGCTGTGTCAGCACTGAGAAGAGTGGGTGCTGGGAAAGCAGGGTTTTCTGTGGCTTCCTTGGAGATGCCTGGCTTTTCGGCGTCTGTGGGGTCCAGTGGAGATTTTCTTGGTGTCTGTGCTGTTGAAACGAGATGAAAACTCAGGAGCTTGGCCAACCAAAATGCTCAGTGCCAGGCTTAGTGATGTAAGCTCATCTGCCAGCCATTGGGTTCAGCGGTGGTTGCATCCTCCCTTCCCACCTGGAGGCGAGGTGGTTGATGTGTTAATCTGCGAGAGACATTGGCACTGCTCTGTAATTTGGTCAAAACCGCAAGGCAACACTGCCACCTTTCTGAGGAAAAGAGGATGCAGATTTGTTTTGCAAAAAGCTACGCTCATTTCCAATGCACCCTTGCCAGTTCCTGAGCAGGGGACGGGGGTGGGGAGTGCAGGGGAAGGGTCTGTCTCTCCAAAGGTCTGGTGAGGTGGTTCTGGAGAGAATTGCAAAAGCAGATTCCTCAACCTAACCCTTCCTTCCCAAAGTGCAGATCAGAGGGAAGGCAATGTTTGCGCCGATCCGCTCCTCATGCCTCGGTGGAGGCCTGGTGTCTCCCAGGTACTCCCTGGAGCTCCTGAGAACTCCGATTGCGGCCTCATTTTTTTTAAAGGTTGCACAGGCTTTTGGGTCCCAGGAAGGGTAGCTTTGGGAAGCATGGTATCAAAGCAGACACCGGCATGCTTATCCTCCTCCTGTGATAAACAGGGTCGCTGGGGTCTGGACGCGGACGGAGTGGGTTGAACATCTGAGATGCAAGGGGTTGATAATCTGCAAGACGGAGGAGAAAGACAGGCAGAACGTGAAACTAAGCAAATGTCATGTTGAGGACGGTGACTGTTCTCTCTGGACATCATGACCACGACAGCTGCGCCTCCGCAGAAGCCTGGCTGGCAGCAGGCTTACAAAAGGGCCTGCCTCTGCCTGAGAGAACTTGGTTTACTTTGTGGCTAACAACGGATTAGGAAGGCTTCTCCTCTGTTTTGATTTCTCTGCTTCTCCCTCTCTCTCCCTCTCTCTCTCTCTTTTCTTTTTTTTTTTTTTTCTTCTTTTCGTTCATGAGCTACTCAAAATGTAAACTCATAAAATTGTGACTGCTAATGTTTGCTTTGCTAGTAACCCTGATGTTACGTATTTCATTAAAAATAGTTCAAAAGAGCCCTAACCGGTTTGACTCAGTGGATAGAGCATCGGACTCCGGACTCAAGGGTCCGAGGTTCGATTCTGGCCAAGGGCATGTACCTTGGTTGCGGGCACATCCCCAGTAGGGGGTGTGCAGGAGGTGGCTGATCGATGCTTCTCTCTCATCGATGTTTCTAAGTCTATCCCTCTCTCTTCCTCTCTGTAAAATATCAATAAAATATATTTTAAAAAATAGTTCAAAAGAATAAATGAAACTAATTTGCTCTCTGATCGTAGAAGACTCCTCGTTTTGTAGGGCTTGTTTTAAGTGAGCAGATAACTGCTTTGACTCTGAAGTTGACACGTATGACAATAGCATCCAGCACTAAAATCATGGCACCGGAGTAGGCAGCTGTGAGAGTCTCCATGTATGAACACGCTTAATGATATAAACTCATCTTATCTGAGAGGCACACAGTCTCACGGTTGAGTGTGTGAGCCCAGAACCAAACTAGCCGGGATTTTAGCAAGCGCCTTTGCTTACTAGCGATCTAGCCTTGAACCTTAGATAAACTATAGGATTCCCTCTGCCTCGGCTTGCCTCATTTGAATAGTGAGAACGACGATAGGGTTGTTGTGATGATTGAATGTGCTTATACAAGTAAACCGCTAAGGAAAATGCCTGGCGCTTAGTAAACCTTCAAAAAAACATTGTGCTATTATTAATGTTGCTCGGCTGCCGGATTCTATATTGGTCACTTCTCCCTGAGTCTTGGTTATTTAGTCTGTAAATGTCAAGGTTGGACAAGATGATTTCTCAGATGCCTCAGTGACATTTTATGGTTCTCTGAAAATGCATAAAGATCGGGAACAGGCAAAATTGTGATTGGGCTGTGTGGCGCTGGGTACATACGGTAAGCAGGCCTGCGAGAAATAGTGTTAGTTTTGAACTAACTACATTTTTACTGTTTATCGTCTCACTCTTGTTTTGTCAATCAAGACACTGTAATCGGTATCACTGCAAACGATTTTCCTCAATGCCATGATCCTTGTGTCAACAAAACACAAGGACTTATATGTATGTATGTACACACACACACACACACACACACACACACGCACACAAAAATCGAAAGGAGAGGGAGAGGGCCGGTAATGGATTTTGCTTCTAAAGAACTATGGTTTTGTGTTCATTTCTTTCTCTTTTTCTCCTTCTCCCACTCAAACAGCTCACACAAAGGCAGACTCTGGTGCCTTCATGAGTGTGCCTCTATCCCCCACAAACTTGGGTTTGTCAAATTTAGCAAATAAAAATACAGGGGCCCAGTTAAATTTGAATTTCAGTTAGACGCCAATTACTTTAGCGCACCGTAATGTTGAGGGCGTGCTTTTATCTGAAGTCCAAATTGAACGAGGCACTCTGTGTGTTCTCCGGGGCCCCAACCTGCAATCTGAGCCGAGGTTCACCAGCACTCTCTGCTGCCCCGTCCAATATCCTATCAGGCTCTCGAGATTCCTGTGCCAAAAAAGACCCTCCAACTTGCAAACCTTGCTTTTTCGGCACGAAAGCGGGGACTGAGACGCGGGATGAGGAGCGAGGGCCATGAGCTTGAGCTCTGGGTCCCGGGGGTGTAGCAGCACATGGAATAGGGAGGAACGTGAGGCCTTCCCTCTGGCTTTCTGGGAGGAGGAGGGGGAGAAGCCAGCAGTCAGGCTGCTCAGGTGCAGGGGCTCCGGGACTCGGCGCTGCAGCAGGCGCTGGGGAAGCAGAGCGGCCTCAGCTCAGTGCTGCGCCTTAGAGCGCACCAGTGCCACATGCTTCACCGGCCTGGCCGCCCTGCAGAGTCCTCCGTTGCTATTTGTCCTTCCAGAGAAAGCAAGGGACATCTCAGGACCCCACAGGTCATCCTCTCCGTGTTGTCTCTGTCCTCCATCCTCCAGGTCACCTGGAAGGACTGCTTATTTCTGCTTTAAGCTAGATCCTTAACATCTCCGAGACGGAATTATTTTCTGCTAAACGGAGGACGCTGCACTCAGAGGCTGGCCCCGAGGTTTTGACCCTATGGACACTATTAAAGAAATTTGCACCATGATCTCAAGAGACGTTCAGGCCCTACCTTCATCGTGAATTCGTTGTGTGACCTGGGACACATATTTTAACCTTGTGCCATATTATGGAAAAGGCACTCAGGTTAACTTATTTGTCTGAGGCTACAAAACTATGTAAAGATGTAGGTAGAGATATGAGGTGTACATTTTTTTCTTTACCTCATTTAATTAACCTCCTTAGGCCTCATTTTTGTCATCTACAAAACAGAGGGTCTGGGCTGTTCATCCCTGGAGTGGCTTCCCCTAATGTTTGGCATTTTCCCAAGTGAATGGCCCGAAGGATTTTTTGTAAAGTTTTGCAGAGTGTAAGCTTCACAAACATATGACAGTGAGGTTTCTGCTCTTGCGTTCTCAGGGAAATTGGCATAGATTTCTTAACTGGGTGAATGAATAATTTACACCTACCATTTTCATAAATAACACGGTGGCATTCAAGAAAACCACTTCAGTTGTCTCACAGGTTCAGTCTTCTTTTCAAACTTCCATTGACAGCTTGTGGGGGTGCAGCTTACTGAAGCACAAATATCTTCACGCGTCCCCAATTCCATTTTGCTATTGAAATGAGCAGAATATTTCTAAAGTTTGGGAAAATGTGTTCCATCAAAATTTCTCAGCAATGTCTCCTGGATGCAATCAGAATAGGAGGAGACTAGGGGCAAATTGTCCCCATGGGCTCCTGCACACCGCGCTCATAGCTGAACCCCCCCTCTGCTGGCAACCACTAATTCCCTCCTCAGCAATTGCTTGGTTTCCTATTTGTTCCGTAGTAAATTACCACAGACTTGGGGGTGTGGAGCAGCTCACATGTGTTATGTCACGGTTATGGAGGTCGAGTCTGAAAGGGGCCTCGCTGGCCCAGGTGTGGGCAGGGCTGCATTCCTTCCCGGACCCTGAAGGAGAATCTGCTTCCTGGTCTTTCTAGACTGCGGAGGCTGCCGTGGCCATTGGCTCGTGGCCCCTTCCTCATCTTCTAGATGTCTCTCTGACTTGACTGCTCTGGCTTCCACATGGGCTCATCCAGGGCCATCTCCAGTTTTAAGGTCAGCTGATCAGCGACTCGAAACCCATCTACAGCACTGATCCCCTATGCCACAGGTCTTCGTCAGCACTGGCTGCTCTAACAAAATCCCACGGCCCCGTGGCAAAACAACAGAAGTGGGTTTCCTTGCAGTTCCGGAGGCTGGAAGTCCAAGACCAAGGTGGCAAGCAGGCTCACTTCTGGTGAAAACCCTCTGCCTGCTTGCAGGCCTCTTTCTTGCTGTGTCCTCACATGGCATAGAGAGAGCCAGAGAGGGGAAAACTCTCTTCTCAGCAGGAGACTAGTCCCACCACCAGGGCCCCACCCTCAGACCTCATATAAACTAATCACCTCCCAGAGGCCCATCCCCAAATAGAGTGGGGATAGGGCTTCAGCTTGAAGGGAGGTGGGGGGGGGGCACAATGCAGCCCATAGGACCACAGAAGGTGACATATTTATGGGACCCAGGATTAAGACAAGGGTGTCTTTGCAGGGTGTGTGTGTGTGTGGGGGGGGACATTATTCTACCGATGACAGCAACTTCCAACGTGGCATTCCCAACTTCCACACCCCACACAGCTCTGTCCTGCAGACTTTGTTCTGCGGAGCTTTTCTCATACTGTAATTACCTAGCCATAGTCCCAGTGTTTCCTCCAGGGCCATCCGTACACTCATTCTCCCACGTCAACAGTTGTTTAGCACAAAAGGTTTTAAAAGAGAGAGGCAGACTACACAAAATATTAAATTGTATTTTTGAACTTCAGAATTTCTTCCAAGCTTTCATAGTTCTAATATGTACTATGAACTTCTAAAAGGCAGTGATTGCCCAGCGTGCTGCATTTCACTCCCATGGCAGCTCCTCGGGCAAGTTCAGCTGGACAAACTCATGCCGGGAAATTCTGCTCCAAGCAGAGAAGCCCTCAGTTCCAACAGTGATTTATTCAACGTGGTTAATCTCTACATGAATGCTGCTGGCCAGCTCTCGCCCTCACCCAGGTGAGAACTCGATGGTTTTCCTTCTGGGCTGCTTGTTTATTATAACGCTCACCCCTCACTCCTCCACGGTATTTATTGGCGTCAGGACCAATACCCTGAGCCACAGATATCCATCAGAGGAGGCTACTTCCTGTCCCCAAGGAGCTCACAGGCAACCTGAAAATGCTGCATGAGAGTGATATAGTCATTCATTCATTCATTCATTCATTCATTCATTCATTCAACGCATTTCTCTCATGGTTCCCTTGTAGTGGAGGCTGTGCTGGGGGTACAACTGGGGAGCAGAAAAGACACATTCCTTGTCCTCAGCTGGAATACTAGGGCTCACTCTAGGACCCTGGGCATGCTTCCTTAAAACTGCCCTCAGAAACTCACACTGGAACACAGCGAGCTAGACCTTAAAAGATCAGTGCATTTTAGGTATGAGATTTAAAATCTTTTTTCAAAGCAAAAGGAGCCTTCAGGGTCTGACTCAGGCCACCTGCTTGAGGGCACTACTGTCGCCTCAGGTCCGACTGGGTTGGATTTACTGCTATACCAGGTGGCCTTCCCTCACCACCTTTATTACTCTGCCCCAGCCCCACCCTTTCCTCCCCCCCACCCCCCACCCTAGCTTTCCCTGTCTTGTAGCTCTTGTCATTATTGGGCATACTAGACATTTTACTTGTTTTTTTGTTTGTCATTTGTCCCTGAGGGTGGAAATTTTGCTTTGTTCATTGTTTTTTACTGATTTATTTCCCAGCACCCAGAACAGTGATTGGCAGAGAGAAGGCACCATTTAATATGTGTTGAATCAATACATTTTATTCTGTGCCCATAGAATACTCATAGACAATAAAAATAAACAACATTCTTATGCACGTTCGGGCATTAAAACTATAACGAAAAAGGGATGAGTGACGATAAATGCAAAATCCTGTAGAGTGGGAGGGGCAGACGAGAGACGGAGGGTTCTTGGTGGCACTCGTGGCCGGGCAGTAGTTCCCTGCATGCTTAGTCTTAGGCAAATCAGCTAGTCAATGCAGTGGCAGTACTGCAACAGTGCAAGGTGGACCAGGTGTTCTGATTAGTCAGATTTTGTGTACCTGGGGTATATTAAAAAAGTAAGCGTCTTAAGGCCAGAAAGTGTGGCATTCATCTCTTAACTACTGCAGTGCATGACACACAGGCAGGAAGGTTTTGTCAAGTTGGATTAAAGCAAACAGAATGGATTCCAGCCTGATGGGGGGACACTGGGGAATAACAGACGTGCATGGCAGAAGCAGAAGTGCTCCAGCCCAGGGCTAGAGTTTTACATCAGAAAGCCAAACCCGGGGGGAGGGGGGCGGGTTGTGGGAGCCCCAAGTGGGCATTCATCTCCCTTCTTCCCATCCTCTCGGCAAGAGCTCCCAGGTCCCCCAGCAGATGGAGACCAGCCCTTTACTGCGCATCTCTGTCCGGCTCAGGGGGTGGAGCCCACAAGTGTATTTGACAGGCACCTGCCTCCTCAGTCTCATTCCTCACCTCCCATAGACAGACAGACCAACCGTGAGACCTCAACACACCCACTCTGACTCCACGACCTTGGGAAGGTCAACTGGGCTCGCCGGGCCTGTGTAGCCATACTGACATCCTAGTCCATGCCGCTGAGGGAAAGACCTTGGTGGAATTACTGGGGCTTTCTTTGACAGAAAGGAGTCCCCGTTCCCCTTGGGGAAAGGGATTATTTCACCGGGTGGCTTGTGAATTGTGCGAGAGAGAAGCGCGGAGGAGTTAAAAGGTTTGGATGGACATAAATAGAATTTAAAAACAACAAAAAAATCATTAGCCAAGTAGTAGTTTTGCAGCCTTACAATTTTAGTGCTTCCATTTTCAACTTTATTAAGCTGGTCGTGGTTGCTTGTTTTTTTTACGTCGGTAATTTGCACTCATTTCTATTTTGAGACCATCCAGAATAGCTAGTAAGTCCGGCATTCCTTAACCAGACTTCGATCATCATTCTTAAATCAAGTACCAGGCTATCCAATTCTCTTAAAATAAAATGTATTGTTTATTCTCTGAAATTGAGAATAAATAAGGGTCACTCCTGACTTTTATTGTCTCAAGGCCCAGCAAGGTGCCCTCCAAACCACTAAGAAAACCAATTTCTTTCTTCCTGCGGCCTGAGGGAAGGTCAGTTCTCCCGTTCCTCCCAGACACCACTGGAGCGCTTCTCTTCCCATTTCAGTCGCTCCAGCTGATGCTGGCTGCAATCAGGCTCCGTAGATCCTTAGAAAAACAATAGGTTCTAGCACTAGAAACGGTGAATGAGGCCACTGTAAAGCCGTAAAATGTATTTACTGGGTTCCCTCGTATATGGCACTTAGCCATCACTTGGTATGTGTGGCAATGTGCGTGAACACACAACCTCTCAAGTACTTAGTGTGTTTTGCTCAGCACCGCTTGTCTGGCATCCGGATTTGAACTATTATGTAAGTCGGCTCCCCTCCTCGGCATCTCCTTCCCCTCAGCCTCTTAAGTGGTACAAAAATATCATCAGGTTTTTCTCTCTGACCATATAGTCAAGTGGCCCCAGGGTGAAATGACTGGAAAATGCCCCATAAGCTGTTCTGACTTTTGTTTCCAGAAACACTCTCCCTTCAGGGAGTCATTCAACTTTGTTCTCCTCGCCACTGGTCTGGCCGGTTTTTCAACGTGAAGTTGAGTTCCTCCTGGAGTTTTTGGTCCTCAAGCTCCAGACAGTGCAGTTTAAAGCTCCAAAACAGGCCAGATCCAGAAAATGCTACTCCACATCACTTGAACAATAATAATCTCCTCAGGGCTTTAAATATCTCTTCTATTTTGTAGAGGTATCTGTCCAGGTGCATAAAGATTTTTACAAAGTTACCTCTGAGTGTAGGCATCAATTTACAATCAGCCTTTTTGTCTGTCAGTATAAAATCACAAGCAGCTTTTCCAGCTGCTACAGAGCAGCATAATTCTTGTTTCAAAAACTGTATTAAAGTTCACCACGTGTGTGTATCATAAATTGCTAAGCCTGTATACAGCCCACTTGTATTGGAAAATTTAGCCCATTATAATTTTTATGTTATAAATAACACTGTTATGAAAATGTTCATGCCCATGACCTTGTTCTTCCCCTGGATTGTTTTTATCGGATGCTCATTGTTTAGAGTAGACATCTAAGTGTGGGGATAATGAATGTGAGTCTTTATGATCCATTATGATAACTGGTGTTTCTAGAGTACTTACAATGGACGAAACTTAACCATGAGTCTGTTTCCATAGGCAGTGAACACTTGTCCCAACAATAGAACTAGCTCAGAGTCGTCTCAGCTGCGTATCCAGTGGTAACTGATGTTCATGAGCTTTTAACATGTTTTCAGTTGAGAATAAAAAGGAAAAGAAGCCACAGTTACCTTTGAGAACTTCTGTGCAATCTATTTGGGGACTACCTGCTACCAAGTAAGACTGATGATTCATAGAGGAGAAGTGAAGAGGACCAGGGGTTATTGGGAATCAGATCTCTGGCACTTTTATTATCTCATTGAATCCTTTCAAAGGTGCTATGAAAGAGATGTGATTATACCTATTTTATAGATGAAGAAACTGATGCTCAAAGACGTAAGATGCTAAACAACTTGATCTGAGTTACATAACCAATAAATGACAGAGGCCAGTATAAAAACAAAACAAAACTCTTTTTAAGATACTATTCCTATATTTCATTCTGAAATTATTTTTCTCAACAACATACTTTGTTTATTTATTTATTTATTTTGAAATTTTAGATATTTCCCATAAAGATCTTTTTTGAGTTTTAAAGGTAAAATACTTTAAACTCAGCAAGTTAGGCATCAAAACACACCACAAACATAACAAAAGTATTAAAACATAGAAAAAAGCCTGGAAAGATGCATTTTCAAAATGATTATCTCTCAGTAGTGAGATTATGAGTAATTTTTAATTTTTCTTGTATTCTTTCTCATAATACTTTATTCTTTTTAAATATATTTTTATTAGTTCCAGAGAGGAAGGGAGAGAGAGATAGACACATTATTCATGAGAGAGAATCACTGATTGGCTGCCTCCTACACGCCTTCTACTGGGGATCAAGTCCACAAGCTGGGCATGTGCCCTTGACTGGAATGGAACCTGGGGCCCTTCAGGCTGCAGACCAACGCTCTATCCACTGAGCCAAACTGGCTAGGACTCATATTACTTTATTCTTTATTTTGATTATTTATTCAGTGTCTCCTATTACCTTAAAATAACCAGGAATAACTTTGGTAATAAACAAGTTAACAGTGAGCCTCATTTGTTTATTTATTTTTGTCATGAAGCAATAGGGGATAAAAGACCCCTTATCTGAGGAACAGCTAACCCTGGAGTTGGCTGGCCACCTGGGAGGTTTAGGTGGCTGTTCCCACCCATCTGAGAACATGTGCATTTTCAAACCACAGCCAAGAAAATTTGCTCCTTGGCTAAGGCTGAAACCTGCAGCCCCTAATATTGATTTATGTTGGAAACTTTACGTCTATATATTGTGTGATAGGCTACAGTCCAGCTAACCTGGGTTTAAATCTTCATTCCACCCTTCCTGGTTGTATGAACTTGAACTTATCCTTCAAGCTCTCCAATTCCACTTCTCTATTCGTAAATGTAGGAACTGCAGTACCTCCCTGAGAAAAAGAGAAAAGAAAACTTATAAAAGTGTTGGACATAGTATAGGGATGTTCTTATGTACTCCATAGATGACAGCAATTTTAGTCACTGATGAATATAATAATATATTAGTTATTGTTAGTATTTATGTCAATATGCTATAGAATGCTAATTTTAATATTTTAAAGTAATTTAAATGTTATTATAAAGTATCATATTACTAAAAACAACTAGCCTCTCATGATTATCTCTTAAGATTTGCTGCTCCAGGCTGTTTGAGTATAATGATTATGGCTATAGAATTTACACTATATTCACTAAGTGATTTATTTGCAAATTATCACTTATTTTCTCCCTTTCAAAAAAACTTTTGAGGAAGGAATTTGGCTATCGTCACCCTGGAGAGAGGGGCTGTGGTCCAGCTCAGGTCTTTATGGGTTTCTAAGTGAGCTCCAGGCGTTGGCAGGGACCTTGCGAGGTTGCCAGTGGCTATAACGGTCCACACAGGCTCATGGCTGTTCTTGTAGCTCTACTGAGAGGCCCAAATCCCATAACCTTATCACTGAAAATACTGTTCTGTCCAAAAGTAAAGCCAAGGGGGAAAGCTCTCTCCAGAGGAAACAGAGTTTGGGGATCAGACAGCTAGTGGAGCAGTCTGCTACATTGTCTCACCTTTTGTCCTTTATTTATTTTTAAATAATTTTTAAACTTTCAATTACAATTGACCTACAATGTTACATTAGTATTGTGCATAGCTCAGTGATTAGACAATTATGTAACTTGTGAAGTGATCACCCTCATACATCTATTACCCATATAATACCATATGTGATTATTATAATACTAGGGGCCCGGTGCACAAAAATTTGTGCACTTGGGGTAGGGGGTCCCTCAGCCTGGCCTGTGCCCTCTCGCAGTCTGGGACCCCTCGGGGGATGTCCACCTGCTGGCGTGCCTGGTCAGCCTGGGTGAGGGGCTGATCACTGTTTGCAGGCTGTCCACAGCTCCCATTGACCCAACATCCCATCGAGGCAGGCTGGAATCAGGTTTATTTATCTGGGGTTTATTTATCTTCTATAATTGAAACATTGTTGCCTTGAGCAGAAGGCCACAGCCGGCCAAGGCAGGCAGTTTCCTTCATCGCTGATGAACCAAAGCTTCCTGTTTGCTTCAGATCCGTGGCTTTTATAATTGAAATATTGTTGCCTTGAGCAGAGGCCCAGCCGGCCTAGGCAGGCAGTTGTAATGGAAGCCTCCTGTTTGCTCTAGCTCTGTGGCTGCCGGCCTCCATCTTGACTGGGTTAATTTGCATACAGCTGCTCTGATTGAATGGTGGGTGTGGCTTAGGTGTCTTGGAGTGATGGTTAATTTGCATATTATTCTTTTATTAGATTAGATTATTGACTATATTCCCTATGCTTTTCCATATATCTCCATGAATATTCTATAACTACCAATTTGTACTTCTTAATCCTTTCACCCAAACAAAGGCTATAATGAGAGACAAAGAAGGGCCCATCAATTTTTCTGGGTATTTATCCAAAGAAATTCAAAATACTAACTTTAAAAGACACATATATCCCTATGTTCATTGCAGCATTATTTACAGTAACAAGACATAGAAGCAACCTAGATGTACATCAATAGGTTTGGCAACCATCAAAATATTTCTGGCCCTGACCGGTTTGGCTAAGTGGATAGAGCGTCGGCCTACAGACTGAAGGGTCCCAGGTTTGATTCCAATCAAGGGCATGCACCTTGGTTGCGGGCACATCCCCAGCAGCGGGTGTGCAGGAGGCAGCTGATCGATGTTTCTCTCTCATCGATGTTTCTCACTCTCTATCCCTCTCTTTTCCTCTCTGTAAAAATCAATAAAATATATTTAAAAAAATTTTTTTAATGTTTCTGTATCTGTGAGACTGTGTCTGTTATGCCTATTCATTTATTTTGCTTTTTAGATTCCACATATAAGTGAAATCATATGGCATTTGTTTTTCTCCGTCTGACCCACTTCACTCAGCACAGCACCTTTGGGTCCATCCATGTTGTTGCAGATGGCAAGATTTGACTCCTCTTTATGGCTGAGTCATATTCCATTGGATATATGCAGCGCTTCTTCTTTATATTCACCTATTGATGTACACCTAGGGTGCTTCTATGTCTTGTTACTGTAAATAATGCTGCAATGAACATAGGGATGTATGCGTCTTCTCAATTCAGTATTTTGAATTTCTTTGGATAAATACCCAGAAAAATTGATGGGTCCTTCTTTGTGTCTCGTTATGGCCTTTGTTTTAAAGTCTATTTTGCCTGGTATAAATATTGCTACCCCAGCTTTTGTTTGTTTGCTTGCTTCCATTTTCATGAAGTATCTTTCTCCATCCCTTTACTTTCAGTCTGTGTGTATCTTTCAATCTGAAAGACTGAAAGACTCTGAAGTGAGTCTCTTGTAGACAGCATATGTAAGGGTCTTGTTTTGTTATTCATTCAGCCACCATATGTCTTTTGATTGAAGCATTTAATCCATTTACATGTAAAGGATTATTGACATTTTATTGTTCATATTTATTATCTTCGTTTCTTCTTCTTAAAGAAAACACTTTAACATTTCTTGCAATACTGGCTTGCTGGTGATGAATTCCCTTAGGTTATTTTTGTCTGGAAATCTTTGTATCTGTCCTTTAATTCTAACTGATAGTTTTGCTGGGTAGAATATTTTCGTACATCCTTGCTTTTCCAAACTTTGAATATTTTATGTCAATCCCTTCTGACCTACAAAGTTTCTGTTGAGAAATCAGCTGACAATCTCATGGCAGCTACCTTGTAGGTAACTAACTGCTTTTCCCTTGCTGTTTTTAGGACTCTGTTTGTCTTTAACCTTTGGCATTTTAATTATGATGTGTCTTGGTGTGGGCCTCTTTGGGTTCATCTTATTTGGAACTCTCTGCACTTCTTGGACTTGAATCTACATTTTCTTCACCAGGTTAGGGAAGTTTTTGTTACTACTTTTTCACATAGGTTTCAATTCCTTGCTGTCCCTCATCGCCTTTTGGCACCCCCATAATGAGAATGTTGTATGTTTAAAGTTGTCCCAGAGCCTCCTTAAACTATCCTCATTGTTCTTTTTAGATACTTTTTTTTTTTTTTTGCTATTATATTGGACTAGGGGCCCAGTTCACAAAAATTTGTGCTCTCGGGGGTTCCTCAACCCGGCCTGTGCCCTCTCGCGCAGTCTGGGACCCCTCAGGGGATATCCACCTGCTGGCATGCCTGGCCAGCCTGGGTGAGGGGCTAAAGGCCATTTTCAGGCTGCCCACAGTCCCTTCAGGTTTTGGGTCCCTACTGGGTTGCCTGGGCAGCCTGGGTGAGGAGCTGAGGGCCGTTTTCAGGCTGCCCACAGTCCCTTTAGGGTTCAAGTTCCTACTGGGGTACCTGTCCAGCCTGGGTGAGGGGCTGAGGGCGATTTTCAGGCTTTCAGGCTGCCCACAGCTCCCATTGACTCACGGTCCCAGCGAGGCTGGCTGGAATCAGGTTTCTGGGGTTTATTTATCTTCTGTAATTGAAACACTGTTGCTTTGAACCAAGGCCTAGGCAGGTACAGAAGCCTCCTGCTTGCTTCAGCTCCATGGCTTCTATAATGGAAACATTGTTACCATGAGCAGAGGCTCAGCCAGCCTAGTCAGGCAGTTGCAATGGAAGCCTGTTGTTTACTCTAGCTCCGTGGCTGTCGGCCGCCATATTGGTTGGGTTAATTTGCATACAGCCACTCCGATTGGTTGGTGGGCATGACTTGGGCATCCTGAAGAGATGGTTAATTTGCATATTACTCTTTTACTAAATTAGATGTTTTCTGTGTTCTTACCTTCCAAATCTCTGATATGATCTTCTGCTTCATCTACTCTGCTATTGATTTCTTATAATGTATTCTTCATTTCAGTTATTGTATTCTTCATCTCTGAGTGGTACTTTTTATGTTTTCTAGTTCCATTTTTTTATGTTTCCTATTTCTTTGTTGAAATTCTCAGTAAGTTCATCTACTATGCCCCTAAGTTCATTGGGCATCCTTATAACCAATGTTTTGAACTTTGCATCTGGTAAATTGCTTATTTCAATTTTGTATAGTTTTTTTTTCTGTAGTTTTCTTTTGTTCTTTAATTTGGGACATGTTTCTTTGTCTCTTCATCTTGACTGCTTCCCTGTGTTTGTTTCTCTGTATTAGGTAGTGCTGCTATATCCCAGGCTTAGTAGAGTGGCCAGATGCAGTAGGAATCCTATAAGCCTCTTTGGCACAGCCTCCCTGTCATCCAATCTGGGTGCTCCAGGTATGCCCCTCTCCACCTGTGGGCTGTGTGTATCCTCTTGTTGTAGCTGAACCTTGATTGCTTTTGGTACCTCAATGGAAGGAATTTATCCCAGGTCTATTGGCTGCAATGACTGATTGAGATCATCATGGAGGATCAACTGTGATTGAGTGGGTACTTCAGTGTGGTCTAAAGCTGTCTACTGCATGAGATGACATTGGTGCCTTCTTAGAGGTACAGGCCAACGTCAGCCACTGCCTGTGCCTGGGGCTACCTGGCATGAACTACAAAGCAATCTGCAGATGGCTGCTACTTGTGCTGGGCTTGGAGGTGCCCAGAGGAGCCAAGCTTTGAACCAAAGCTGGCTTCCACTTGTTCCAGGCCTGGGGCCACTTAGCAAGAGGTGTAGGACATGCTGAGGCCAAGTGCTGCTTGTTTGAGAGATTTTAGGAAAGTCTGCAGTATTAGCCAAGACAGGCCATTTGTATGAAAAGCTACTGGAAGTGGCTTGGATGGACTGGCAAGGTGGGTGGGGTCAGATCCCAGGGAATCACCAAGATGAGGTGAACAGTGAAAGCCAGGTTGATGGAGACTCAGATTTGGCACCCACCTGCTAGCTCTGTGGGGGAGGGCTCTGCCAACATTTCTGTTTGTGAGAAAGCTGCCCCTCTAGCTCTCACCCTGATGCCAGAAAATTCTATTCCTCCCCTTATGTCCCTGGTGCCTTTAACACATTTTATTTTTATGGTATATTAAACTTTTCCCACCAAAGTAAGTAAGTCATATCAGTTATTTTGCTTTTATTTTCACACCAATGCTGAGATGGCAAAGTTGGTTATACATATGATGAAACTGAAGGTCAGGGACATTAAGAAATTTGTCTAAGGTTACCCAGTAGATTTAGAACCAGAATTCTGGTCTCTGGGCCCCCAGAACCAGATATATTACATGTTGCCTCTGAGGAATCTGTATCCACGTAATCACAACTGGTGCAATAATAGGACTATGTCTGGCTTTGAAACCAGGGACCCTCTCACAAAACAGTCTCTCTGTTTAAAGCTCTCTTTGCATGTAGTAGTCATCTGCACTGACTATACAACACTGAAGGAACTGGATCAGAAGGAGAAGTGAAAATGCATCCAGTTCACACAGTATTGGCTGGGAGAGGGGAACAGAATGAGGCCTGGACATTGCAAAGCAATCCTTGCTTAATGGAGCGCCAGCCCCTGCACGGGGTTCTGGTCTTAACACATGGATTAGAGCCTTATACCAGGCCTGTCCCAGAAATAGACACTATTCTTAAGTATTATGTTTGGTTGCTTCAAAGCCTGTAAAACACAGCACAGTCAAGATTATCTTCTAACATTTCAAAAAAAAATTTAATATATGTACATTAACTATTTTCCCAAAAGTTAAAATA
>PVJC01035602.1:0-18165 GCA_004026665.1 Murina feae
GGGGTAATTGATACACTGTTCCTTTAAGGCGGCCTTCTAACTACTAACGAAGCCTTCTCTGCCTCACCTCGCAGCGTCTATAATGAAACAATTGTTACTTTTACTGGTTAGGCCGGAGCTGCTCTTTCCTTCAGCTCCGGAGGATTCTATGATTGTTACAATGTTTCAAAAAGCTGTGTTTCGCTAGAGGCAGTTTAATTGGAGCTGAGCTGAGGGGCGAAGCATCACTTTCCCTCCTGCCGCAATGGAAAGGGCTGTTTACTCAGGTCCGTGAGTGGCGGCCGCCATGTTGGCTGGGCTAATTTGCATACAGCCGCTCTGATTGGCTGGTGGGCGTGGCTTACCCTGTCTCAGAGAAACGGTTAATTTTAATATTTCGCTTTTATTAGTTTAGATTTATGTTAAAAAACTCAAGAGTTAAAAACAGGGTTAGGAAATAACCTTCTCTCCCCCCAACTCTTCCAATATATAAATTAAACATTGCAACTATACATTGGATTATGAGATTATAATCTTCATTTAAAAAATAAACAACTCTCAAATGCATAGGAAATAAATGGCAAATTGAAATTGTAGGTTATGCCCAATGTTGTAGCTTCATTTAAAAATCTTACTAATAAAATTATTTTCCCACTCTTCCTTCATACCATCTCTTCAATTTTATTAACAGCCAGTTTGAAGTTTTAACGATACCTATGTATCTTAGGTGAAAGTTCCTTGGAAACAGAACTTGGGATGGGGGTTTAGTGAATGTGATTTCTTTGCAAAGTGATCTTTGGTCTACAGGAGTGAGAAAAACAGAAAAGGACAAAGGGAAAAGGCTGGGCAAGGATGGGATCGCAACTGGAGTGTTACTTTCCTAAAACTGCAGGGCGACTCCCAGGAACACAAACTGAACCAGTCTGTCCATCCTTGAAGCAAAGGGGGAGCAGTTTGTACCCTATGGCACTCAATCTTGGTTGGAGTGCAGCTGTCCAAGGAACTGGCAGCTGTGATGCACTAACAGTCAGTTCCCAAAGCAGCGGGAAGATCAGTGCATCCGCAGGCAATGGGGTTCTAGGCAAGGCACCTACACTATTCACTGTTAGTGTACATTTTAGAGCACATACGATCTAATGCTGTGCACAACACCATCAATTGAGTTTCTTTAAATTTACGTTTCTGTGTTCCCCAGGGTTTTTATGAACATCTAGGGTTGGCTAATAACTCAGTGTAAGATTACCTAGCAGCTTAATAACTAGTGAGCCAGAAAAATTACTTTGTAAAAAAGGTAAAGATCAGTTTTTACCTCATTGTTCAGTGACTTATTTGGAATTATACCCCAAGCCTTAATTTTTTAGCCCTTTAGTATAAACTTATGATGAAAATGTTGCATATATAATTGCAATGATAAAACCTATGTAAACTATTTTTATATGCCTTATTTATTCCTAATTAGCATGCAGATTGCAGAGAGCAGGAGTGTGGGCAATTATCTAGGGGTTTTTCCATTTGCAAAAGATTGCTGCAAGCCATGGGTGTTTAGATTCTTCGGTTCTTTATCATTAAAGCAATAGGGCCTAGTATATAGCATGCTTTATTATAACAAGTCATTTACACAAAACTTTTATCTAAAGAAAATATTCAATAAATGTGAGTTTAATCAATCCTTTAGAGTTGGGATAAAGAATGCTAAATTATATAGCATGATACTTGTAGACAAAATAAATGTAACACTGTACATATACACACTAGAGGCCTGGTGTGTGAAATTTGTGCATGGGGGGCGGGAGCCTCAGCCCAACCTGTACCCTCTCCAATTTGGGAGCCCTCAGGGGATGTCCCACTGATGGCTTGGGCCTGCTCCCCGTGGTTCACTGCTCTCTGCCGGGCCTGCCTGCTCCACACCAGGGCAATGGCCAAGTGAGCCCTGCTGGGTGCCAGGGTGACACCAACAGCATCCTGCCCCGGCTGCTATTGGTGCCACCATCTTTGTTGTGAAGTGACAGAGTGATGGCTAATTTGCACATTACTCTTTTGTTAGATAGGATAGTTGATCTTAGACAGGAAGGGAGAGGGAGAGACAAAAAAAGAGAACCACCAATTGGCTGCCTCCTGCATTCCCCCTTTTGGGGATCAAGCACAACCTGCAATGTGCCCCAACCAAGAATGCAACCGTGACCTCCTGGTTCACAGGTCGATACTCAACCACTGAGCCACACCAGCTAGGTTATGTCACACATTCTTAATTAAATTTTGCATTTAAGTAAAAGAATTTTTTTTCCCCTAATAAGATATTTTTGATTGAGGAAACACAAAAAGCAGAAGGTTTTGTTGTTTTCCTTCTGATTTGCTTCTCTCTGGGTGTGTTTACACTGACGAGTGAGACAGCAGAGTCCAATCCCGCGATGACTGGTTGACTGCTAAATGCAGTTTGTCTCTGTCATCATCGTGTATATGAAGGGGTATCAGTATTTTATTTGAGTCAGTATGTCACTTTGGGTTTCATCCTGTGATTATCTAAATTAGAGTCTATGTTTAGCTGAGACAATAACAGGCATGACAGCCCACAGTTTAGTAAAGCCAAGGACAACTTTAAAAGGAAAGCCAAGATGAAAGAGGCCTGAGCTTTCCTCATATGTATTCTCTTACAGGGTTTTGTTTACCAGCCACGTTTTAGAGAAAAATTGGAGTATTCATCCAGAATAGAATACACAGTTATAATTCAGAAGGACAATATGGAAAGCAACTAAAAAGAATGAGAAAGGCTGTTGAAGAGAAGAATCCTTGTATAAAAGTATGATAGAATAATATTTGAAAAATATTTAAATCATCAAGTAATTAGGCTCCATTCCTAACAAAGGTAACTTTTAAGAAAGTAGGTAACTAATAAAAAAGATTTATTTCATGGGCCTTTTAAGAAACCCTCACTTATTTATAGACATCGGGAAGCAGTAAGTATATCCTTTTGCCCGTAGCACCGGATTTTAAAGACATCACATTTCTTTGGGTCTTCGAAGACATTGAAAACTGTTTCTACTTTTTTTTTATTACAGATTAAGAATCCATTGAAAATATAAGACAAACGTATACAATTTAATGCATTATTTGTGACCTAAACAATTTAAAAAATTGTGGAGAAGTTTGCTGTGAAGATCAACAGAAATATACCATACACTTACAACAAACAAAAGGTAAGAGCAAATTTTATAATTTTCTTCTTTGGAGGTAATAGAAAAGAATTTCTTAATATGATTTGGTTTTTCTATTAAGATATAGCAAATTTGAGGAAATGATATATTAAAAAAGAATTTAATGTATGCCATATAAGAACTTTCAGGATTTTGATATTTTACTACATCTGACTGACTTACTAAAGTAAGTATGGTGTCACCTTGTCTATCCAGAATCATTAGACCACTGAGGCTATTTGGAGAACAAGTAACTTTAATTAGCTAAAGGTTAATCCCTTTACACACCACAATGATTTGCTTCAAGGTTTAACTCTTTATTGAGAACATTTTCTAAAATATTTTTTTGTGTATTTTCTTAGAGTGCAGAATGTGGTGAATATAATTGAGGTATTAGTTATCATGTTGAGAGCCAAGATCATGGGATTTGGAGATGACTGGGGTTAGAATTCTACTTTTAACTTTTAGCGTTTTTGTTTGTTTGGGTTTTTTTTTTTTTTTAGAAAGTTGCTTAAGTTTCTAAATCTGTTTTCAATTGAGACCTAGGGGTAATATTACGTCTCCTGGAGTTGTTCTGAAAACTAAGTTTGATTGAGCTTACACCAGGTTCCTGGAACTCATCCATTCCTTAGATGATTTAGGATCATTTATGAATATCAGTTGAGCGATTGGGATTGTTGGAACATACTCTATTTGAGAATAAGGCTTTTTTTTATTCCTTTGTGTGATTTAACTTTTTCTTAATTTTTTGTCATCTCTCTTTCCATTTGCTACCTCCAACCTACTGTGAGCCTCGGAAAACAAACTTAAAGAGAAAAAAAGATAATTTATTTAAACACTATATTAGTTATCTACAGTTGAGCTGTTCAATATGGTAGCCACTATCCAAATGTTAACTTTAAAATTAAGAATCTGCTTTAGTTTTACATTTCAAGTGCTTGCTAGCCCCAGCAGCCAGAAGCTGTATTAAACAGTGTGGAGAAACAGCATCATCACAGAATGTTATGCTCAACTGTCTTGATCTACAATGTTTAAAGCTCTGTTTTGTGTTGTGGAGCCCTAAAAATAGGTGGAATGTGGCTCATGCCTTCATGTGACTTAAGTCTAGTGAAAGAAATATGATATTTCGGGGAGGAGTTTGGAAGATGTAAAAAAATCAGTGATGCAGATGATGAGTTTTTGAAAAACACTGAAGAGTTAGAATAAACAGCCCAAGATTAAAAGATGAAAGAAATGGCTGAGATGAAGCCTAAAGGATAATTCACTTTTGTCATCATTTCAGGCCGTGAAAATGTACTAACATGGACCTCCTTGCAGGAGGAAAGAAGGGAAGGAATGACTTTATTTATGTCCATAGGAGTGCTGTATTCGCTTTTAAAAAGTATTTAGTATTTTACAATTTTTTTACTATGAATATATATTATTTTAATAATACAAATTAGAATTTAATTTAAAAAGAATCATGATCTTTATAATACTTAAACTTTATGTCCCTCTCTCTATCTCTAAATAAATTTTCTGGAATCTGTTTCTATTCTAGTCTTTTTTAGTTATTCCTCACTGAAAGAGATCTCTCTCTTCCTATCTTAATTAACGTATTTTTCATAGTTGGAATGCCCTCCCTTTCTATTTTATTGTAGACATTGCCACATATTTTATTCTTTTCCCCTTGTCTTAAAATCATAACCTCTATGATTTTCCCTTCAGGCTGTTCATACATGCAAGATTCCTGAATCAAACCAGCTTGATCCAACTTTCCTTCCTTTTCAATCAAATTTCCTTAGAGTGGCCTCTATTCTCTGCAATTTTTCACTTTTAATGTACTTTTCACTCTGAAATTAAAGTTTTTCTCCTCATTATTAAGTGGATATGTTTTTCACTAAGGTCTACAATGACCGCTGTCAACAATTACTGTTGTTAACTCCAGCAGAGCTTTTACAGTCCATCTCTCTCTTGGTTAAAAATATTGACCACTCCATTCACCTATGCCAATGACTCTCAAACTTGTGTCCAACCCATGTTTCCCCCATAGCTCACTTGCTCACTTTTCTCTCTCCCTTTCTCTCTTTCTCTTTCTCCCCTTCTCTCTCTCTCTCTCTCTCTCTCTCTCTCTCTCTCTCTCTCTCTCTCTCTCTCTCTCTCTCTTGCTTTCTTTCATCAATTAATTGATTACATAAGAAATTGACCATTAAATGCTTCCACAAGGACATGCTGTAGGCAATTCAAACTTTGCTTTAACAAAATCAGAGCACCTCAATAAAAAAACCCTCCTCTTGTTTCTTCAATATTTTTCTTTTAGTCAATAGAACCATCATCTACTCATTTTGCCAACCTAGAAACTTAAAAAACCTTCTTTCATATCTCAAGTATATGGCTAATACTGCTTCAAAAATCCTTCCAATCCCACGCTTTCCACTCTCACCATCATTGACTCAGCGCAATACTAAATTTAATCACAAAATCTTTGTCCTTTAATCCTCACCCTTCTCTAATTCATTTTTCATACTGTCTCTAGTGTGATTTTTAAAAAATTTATATTTATTGTTGAAAGTATTACAAATTTCCCCCCTTTTTTCCTATTGACTCCTTCTAGCCTGCACCTGCCCATTGCCCCAGGCCTTTCCCACACCATTTCTGTGTCCAAGGGTCATGGATATATGTATATAAATTTTTTGGTTAATCTCTTCCCACCCACTTACCCCCACCTAGGGAGATCCTTTTAAAATTCAAGTCAGCTATATATGTTTCCTTTTCTATTTCTATTTTTATTTTTATTTTTAACTCTTCTGTTATAACTCTCTGGTAGTTTTTCTCCTGTCTTAAAATAACTGTTGCCTAAATAATTATTTCTTGTTAAAATAAAGCAAAACACAGAATTACCAAAATTTTGCACCACACTGGAATCTTCAGAAAAAGCATCCAGGTATGACACTTTTTCTTCAGTTTCACCTGCGCCCCGTCCTCTCCCCCGCCTCCCCCCTGCTTTTAGGGTCTTTCCAGTCACCACTGCCACCGCCAATGTGTTAGGTCCTAGAAATGCCACTTCTCAGGTAAATTGTAGTCCCAGACAATACCCACTCTCATTTATACAATATTCAGAGAGTGATTAAGTATAAATAAAATTTTAACTAAATGTTATAAAACATAATGAAAAATTTAGGGAGAAAAATAAGATAATTGGCAAGGAAAATTGACAAAAGCAAAGACTTATTGGCTTTATTAAGTCTTGCTGCTTCTTTACTTTTAAGAAGCTTTAAATGTGGACTCTTAGGCCAACATTTTATATGAAGTAGGCTTCCCAAACAGCCACTCCACTGCTCTGCTACCATGCGAATAAAGGAAGCAGGAACAATGCAGCTCAGATGTTTCCACTGGTCTTTGTGCAGATGCTGATGCTGGCCTCTGGCAGGCCTTTCATGAGGACGCCCAGTGACACGGATGCACGAGCCACATCTAAAAATCCTACCAGGGCCAGGGTGGGCAGGCATGACACTGGATGACGTGAAAATTAAATTTTAATTTTCCTATAAAATGTATGTGAATGATACAACATTGCTTTAAGGAGAATTCAACCGATATTTCTGGGCATTGTGAATAAGAAAGTTTTTCTTGATAATGCAACTAGTCTAGACTAGGCTAGTCTCAATAGAAACAAGTTGGTTATGTGGCCTACTTATCATTAATATCCTCAGTGAGGGGGCTTATTATTATTCTTAAATTACTCCCAAACTATTTCCAGTATTATATATTTATGTCAAATAACACCATACAGAAAGTCAGTAAGTTTAAAAATATGAAGATAAGTTTTGCCTATCTACTTCGAGAATGAAGACCGTCCTCAGCAATCACACTATAGACATTCCTGAAAATGTCGTCATCACTCTGAAGGGACACACAGTTACAAGTATAGTGAGGTGCCCCAGAAGCACCCTGAGGAGGGACTTCAATCACATCAGTGCAGGACTCCAACACCTTGGAAATAAAAAAGAAGAGGCTCTGGATTTGCAAATGGTGGGGAAATAGGAACTGGCCATGGTTTGCACTCTCTGCAGTCACGTATAGAACATGATCAAGGGTGTTACACTGGGCTTCTTTATAAGATGAGATCTGTGTATGCTCACTTCTTCAACATTGTTATTCAGGAGAATGGTTCTCTTGTTGAAATCAGAAAGTTTGTGGATGAAAAATAAATTTGCAGGGATTGGATGAGGTCAGGCATGGCTTGTTCATTATCTCAGGCCCATAAAAATCAGTTAGTTCGTGAAGGAAATGACATTGAACTTGAATCAAATTCAGTTGCTTTGATTCAGCAAGCCAAAACAGTTAAAAACAAGAATATCATAAAAATTTTGGGTGATACCTATGTCTCTGAAAAAAAAAAAACAAACCCACACAAACAGTTCAGAGTTGATGAATAAGTTGTCCAGCTATAGCAACAGCAAGATGACAGAGAATTTCTCAGACTTATTTGTTATATTTTAAAGATGTACTATGCCTCGCTGCAGTGGCTCAGTGGTTGAGTGTAGAACTATGAACCAGGAGGTCACAGTTCAATTCCCAGTAGATATGCCCCTGGTTGCAGGTGCAGGAGGCAACTGATCAATGATTCGCTTCATTGATGTTTCTATCTCTCTCTTCCTCTCCCTGCCTCTTTGAAATCAATAAAAAAATATGTATTGTTAAAAGATGCAATAAAAGCCATGTATTGATTTAGAAGAAAAATAAAAATGTAAAGATAAGTTTTTCAGCTAAATTTGTATGGCTTGGGGTGGGTAGGGATATGGGAAAGCCAGTTTATAACCTAGAAGATCATTGAAAATCTTATGTTTTAGAAAATGTTCATAAAATACAGTTTGTAACAATAAAATAAAATTGGTCTTTATAAAGTGAAATTTCCCCTAGAAGATTATGTAACAAGTGGCTTTATCTCTTTAGGTCATATATGGATTAAAACTTTTATATCATAAGCATGGCCCTATGTGTGTATCCATAGTACATAATAGTAATAATGACCTTGAACTATGTCATAGAACTGAACATTCCTTGATTTTTAAAGCATTCTTTCAACATAGATTTAATGTTAAGATTAATTCAATTGTAATCAAAGTCTCTTATAATTCTAAAATGAGTGTTCTCTGAATTATAACCTTCACCAACAAGTATATTTTATTGAATCACAGAATCAAAAAAAATACACACACAAAACCACAAAGGACCTTTGAAATCTTGTGGCTTATTTATAAACCTGTTTATGGATCAGCTTCTCCTGAGGAAATTTTTAAAAAGAATGCAGATCTCTAGGACTTATTTTAACCCATTAAATCCTGAAGATCAAGGTTTAAAAACAAATTCCTTAGATTTTGCTGATGCTGATGGAAGCCAGTTTTAGAAAAATAAATTCATTCTTTCCAGTTTACAGATCAGAAGATTGAAACAGGCCAAAGGAGACAAAGTGACTATCCCAAATAATGTCGCAGAGATGAGACAAGATCCTAATATTCTTAACTCCCACCTCAGACTAATTTCTGTGAAGAAAAAATAAAGAATTTTCTACTCAAAGAACTCTGGGAGTTATTTAGAAGAGTGGAAAATGTACGCATTTCTATGATTTCATGTGATAGGACTTCACTAGGGAAATCTTTTCTGCTTCTATCTTAGATGTTGTTGGATAAGATTCTGAGTAAATTATACATTTACTTGAGATTTGCTGTCATAACTTAAGCCATGCTAATAAATATATTACTTGTGGCAAGAACAAGGCATAATACTGTCAATAGTAATAATACAGAGTTTATAATAATAATTTACTTTTTCATATTCCTCCAAGAGTGTCAACATATTTTCTTCAATTTTCAGCTTTATAATTTTGTAAGCTGGATTTTCAAGTGACATTGAAATTCATCATTATGTTCTAATAATATATTCACTTGTTACATAATCCGACATTCATAAGATATGAGCAATCACTTTTTGTGTGTGTGTCCTCAGTCACTTTTTCATGCTACTGCAAAGCTACAATGATGCCAAATACTTACCAATAGGTTTAACTAGGCAGCCATAACATGAATCATAAATCATGACAAAGGGCCTATATAATACCTTAAATATATTTTTTTTGTCTCTGAAGAACCATGCATCAAATTAAAAGCTAAAATCTATAATGATATTCATTAATTTCTGCCTGTTACGATCCTTCAGTTTTTCCCTTACACCTCAGTGATGACAATAAGCACTCTGAAACATTTATGCGGTTCAGAATTCAGCTCTAAGTGCTTCTGGTAGAATAGCATTATGGGGCCTTAAAGAATGCCGAGTTTATGATAGCTAATTGCTTACTCTCCTGCTGAATTGAATGACTTTTTCTCTGGGAAATAATTGCTCTTCCATTGTTTTCTGGTTCTACCAAGCACATTAAAGTTTCATAGAGAATTCTTTATCTTTTAAGATATACCAGTCAGTGCACCTTTCTGCTCTTAATGAAAGGTGGGAGGATCTGTGTTTGGCCAGACCCCACAGTGTGCTTTGAAGATTTACTGTAAAGCTCGGTCATCGTACAAGTCAGAGGAGTAGGCTCATTTGACAGTACCTGCTTTCTTCCTCAACAGCGATTCTGACTCAGTGTGAGCCCTGCAAAATGAGGGTAGAAGTAGAACGCCTCACACAAGCCTTGACCTCCAAGGCTATAGTAGTTTGAAAACGAGAGCTTAGGCCACATCTGTACTGACCCTTGTTGATGGTCTTAAATTTCTAGTGTCGATCACTTCTGTCATGTTCAAATTTCTTTTAGAAGCAAAGATAGTTTTCTAATTAACGGATGTCTGATCTTGATTAGCTAGTAAAAGGAATAATCAGATTTGCTGAGCCTTGCAGTTGATCAAGTGAGGTGATACTCTATGTAACAGCAAAACTTGCCCTAAATGTCTGAGAAAACTCATCCTCTTTCTACATTCCGCTCATACCCACTTCAGTTCCTGTTCTCGCTTACCATCCTTAGGGTTCAGAAATATAACACGTGACTGATATTTGAAACAGCTGGAACTTTGTGGGGTTTTTTAGTTTTGTGTTCCTATTATATTGTTGGAAAAATGGGCAGAAATAAAGAAATAATCCAATCTATTTAAGTTTACTCTGAGATGATTTGTAGTTATTATGTAGAAATGACTTTGTTCCAACTGTGTGGGCTGTGTGTGATATTGATTGTTTTAAAACAATCTTTTAAATATGAAGTAAACTAAAAATATATGTAAAAAATGAGTAATGCATTAGAAATAATGATTCAAATGCACATCCTGCCCAACACATAGTTTAAGAAAATGGTTATCATTCCCTTTGAAATCTCCTTGGTAATCCTGAATTCCATTTCCTTTCCTTCTCAGAGAAATAAACACAAAATAATAGGTTTTGTGTTTAACATTTCTTTTCTTGGTTCTCAATAGAAATTATATTTCATGAAACCATTTATGATTTGCCTTTTGTTTATTAGACATTATATTGCAGAAATTCATCCTTATTGTTGTTTAAGGATACAATATATTCATGTTGACTATTGTCATATCAATACAGTATATTGTATTGATATATTGACTGATTATTTTGCTAATCTCCATTTTGTTTTGTTTCCATAAATATTCAATCTTATTAGGAGTACTTTTGTCTAAGTGCACATGTACTGCAGTTCTTTAGGGTAAATACATGTTGAATTGTTGTTTTACAGGTTCAGCTTTATTAGTGAGGGGCAATTTATTTTTTTAATTAATTGTATTTTATTGATTTTTTACAGAGAGGAAGGGAGAGGGGTAGAGAGGTAGAAACATCAATGAGAGAGAAACATCGATCAGCTGCCTCCTGCACACACCCTACTGGGGATGTGCCCGCAACCAAGGAACATGCCCTTGACCAGAATCGAACCTGGGACCTTTCAGTCTGCAGACCAATGCTTTGTCCACTGAGCCAAATCAGTTAGGGCGGGCAATTTATTTTTTATTTTATTGCTATTATTTTAATCCTCTCCTGAGGATGTTTTCCCATTGATTTTTAGAGAGAGGGAAAGACAGAGAGAAATATTGATGTGAGAGAAACACATCGATTGGTTGCCTCCTGCACGTATCCCAACCAGGACCTGGGCCAGGGAGGAGCCTGCGGCCGAGGTATGTATCCTTTCCTGGAATGGAACCCAGGACCCTTTGGTCTGCAGGCCGATGGTCTATCCATTGAGCCAAACTGGCTAGGGAGGCAATTTGTTTTTTAAAATGCTTAAAGCAATTGGCACGCCTATCGTCATTTTATGAAAGTTTCATTTTCTTCAAATCTTACCCAATATCTGACATTGTCACATTTTTATATTTGTCATTTCTTTGAGTATGAAAATGTATTTTCATTTTTCTGATTAATTTTGAGGTTGAGCATAATTAAATGCATTTATCTGCTGTTTATGATTCCTCTCCTATGATGTGCCTTTGCATGATTTTGCCACATTTTCTATTGTTTGTGTGTATGTTTAATAGACTTACAGGATTTCTTTATATATTTTGGATACCACTCCATATTTTCCCAGTTTGGGGCTTGTGTTTTACTTTCTTTATGGTATCTTTTGATACTGTATAGCCTTCCCTAACTGACAACATAATCTTCTATATTATCTAGTGAAAGTTTATAGATTATATTTTACCTTTAAACCTTATACAACTAATTTTTTAAATGTTACATGAGGGTAAAGTTTTAGTCATGATCTCATAACATTAAATAGTAGTCTCAGAACCATTTATGAAAACTCTATCCTCTCCACTGACCTATACTGTCTGTCATTCTATTATAAAAAAATGTTCCAAATATGAGTGGGCTTTCTGTTGGGGAAGGGAGAAGAGGACTGTTCAGGTGGTTTATCCTTAATCGACACCAGATTATCTTAATTACTATACCTTTATAATGCTTCCTGGTATTTGATAGGGCAATTATTCACAGATTTTGATCTTCCTTGAGAATATCTTACCTATGCTTTGTACTTCAACTTACACTTTTTTGATTTAACTTTTCAAATTCCACCAAGATAATATTTGGGGTGTTAATGGACATTGATCAATTTGGGAAGAATTGATATCCCTACAATATGGAGTCTCTGGATTCATTGTTCATGGAATATTTTGAAATATTTTAGTTTTTTAAAACCTCTTTCAGGAGATTACATGTCTATAAGTATTTTTGTTAAATTTTTACTATGTACTTTACATTTTCAATGATATTATAAATGACATCTTAGAAAAGTTAAAATTTTAAATTAATAGACTTTATCTTTAAAATAGTTTTAGACTCACAGAACACTTCAGCAGATAGCACAGCGAATGTGCATGTACCCCATGTCGGCACCACACTTTTCCATATTCACATCTCAGTGAGTATGTGAATTTCCATAATTGATGAACTGATACTGACATGGTAATATTAACTAAGTCCATAATTTATTCCGGTTTCCTTAGTTCTGACCTAATGTCCTTTTCCAAAAATCTCAGGATCCCATGTAGGACACTGCATTGCATTTAGTCATCATGTCTTTTTAAACTCTTTTTGCTATGACAATTTCTCAGGTCTTCTTTCTTTTGGATAGCCCTGACTGTTTTTGAGAATTACTTGCTGTTCAGGTATTTCATAGAATGTCCCTCAGCTGGGATTTATCTGATGACTTTTCTCACGATTAGACTGGGGTTGTAGATTTATGGAGGAAGGCCGTAAATTATGTTTTCATTATAACATATCAAGGGTACTTCCTATTTATATGAGTCATAATGGTTGATGTTGACCTTGATCACCTGGCTGAAGTGGTGTTTATCAAGATTTCCCACCATTATAAAGTTACGCTCCCTCCTTTCCCTCTTTTCTAGTTTATACTTCTGGAGGGAAGTCACTATGCACAACCCACACTTCAGGATGAGAAGTTATGCCCTCCAAAATTACATTTTTCAGCTTCATTAGCATCAAATTCTTGCTAAGTGATTCAAAACATAACCACAGATCAATTTTGTGACAGCTGGGAAGTATATAATTTCTGGTTTGTGAAACCATCTCCTCTCCTGTCTCCTCTGTATTACTGGGTTTTCCTCCTTTTTTGTCTCCAGCAGTTCTTCCCAAGTCCTCCTTCTCCTCCTCTTAATTATGGAATCTGTTCTAGGCCTTCTCTTTTCTTTTTTCTTAGTATGTTTTGTTGGGGTTTTTTTAGAGATAGGAAGGGAAATATATATATATATATATATATATATATATATATATATATATATATATATATATATAGAGAGAGAGAGAGAGAGAGAGAGAGAGAGAGAGAGAGAGATAGAGATAGAGATAGATAGATAGATAGATAGAGAGAGAGAGAGAGAGATGGAGGGAGAGAGAGACATTGATGGGTTGCCTCTTGTAGGCACCCCAATGGAGGACCAGACCCACAAGCTGGACATGTGCCCTGACCGGGAATTGAACTGGTGCCTTTTTGGTGCACAGGATGATGCTCAACCCATTGAACCACACTGGCTAAGGCAGGCTTCTATTTGCTTTACACTTTCTCTTCCAGGTATCTCCATTATTCTCTTATTTCAACTTTTTGCCACTGTGTTTGTTTTATCTATGAACTCTTTCCAAACTCTATCACCACTCCCACTGCCTATAAGATACATAGTTTTATTCAATTAGACTTACCTAAAATCAAACACATTTTTTTCCTCCAAATAGTTCATTCCTCCTGACACACATGAATTCCAGTATATCTCTCCCAGGTGCCCAGCTCAAAACCTTAAGGTCATTTTGACTTCTTACTTTCATGCATAAAACATTTTAGCATGTACATGAAAAGTCCTCCTTGAAATGATGTTATTTTTTTATGTTTGTTTTTTTTTGTGAACATATTTTTATTTATTTATTTATTTTTATTTATTGCTTAAAGTATTACAACAAATGATAGATAGGGGGTTAGGGAGGAGGGGGGAAGGGCAAGGGGAAAAAATGGAGATCTATCTATCATTTGTTGATGTTATTTTTTTTGTGTGTGTTATCATTGCCATATTAAACTTCCAAAAAGCCATATTTATTAAATGTAGTCAGTATGACTTGACAGTAAAATAGAATGTAAAACTGAATTTTTACCCTATACAAAACTTTTCCCCCTTTTCTTTGAAAATAGGCAGAGTAGAATATCAGCCTTTTAGGGTTTTTTTTTTTTTTTTTGTAATACTCCAGTACACTCACCATGTTGAACTCACTAATCCAAGTAAGGGGAAGTCAGGGAACTGTTTTTTTAACCTGTTCCTGACCTATTGTACTCTCATGGGGAAGTCTGCTTTTTCTTGTTTGCTTGCCTATAAAACAGTAATCATAAAATGTTTAATTCTTGACTATCAACAGGTGAATTATATTCATTGCAGATAACCTTGACTTCAAGTCCGTGTTAGCATAATTGCAGGCTAGTGAAACTATCTTTAGCTGAAATTGTATACTAGGTCTTGTTTGTTTTCACTTTTTTTTAAAGCAGTTTGCTGCCCTAAAGAGAGATTTCTGATGAAAAAAAAAAATTAAATAAATTAAATATTTCCACATTTCCAGAAGCTTCTGAACAATTATTTGTCAATTATTACTTGAAAGCTGGTAAATTCTTATTAATCTGAGGAGGTAATGCTAGTTATCTCTATTTTGGAGTGTGGAGCTAGGATGACAAGGGTGGAGAAGAAAAGGTTAAGTAGTGTTTTCTCGTCCTCTATATGTGTGTGTTTTTAAATAACACAAATAGAAATGCTTTGATGTTTAACTGTGTGCCTATCACACAGTGGATGTTTACGTAGGATGATTTCTGAATTTAATTTGAATCTGGATCATGCCTCTCCTGTTTCTTGGGTATATTCCTCAATCTCTCTTAGCCTCCATGTCATCATGTGTAAAATGGGCATTAAATATGATTGCATAGACAAGGTACAGCAGACACATGGACTATTCCGTGTAATAATTGGAGATGTAAAGCATTAGACCAGAGGCTCTCCAAGTGTGGTCGCTAACTGCAGCATCCTCCTTACCTGGAAACTTGTCAGAAGTGCCAAACTCGGGCCCCAACCCAGACCTAAGGAATCAGGAGCCCTGCGGATGGGGCTCAGCAATTTGGGTGTTAACCAGCTCCCCCAGTGATTGCCATGCCTGCTGCTGAGAACCAGTTCAGGAGAACTCTAAATAAATAAATAAAACACCTGGCCACCATCATGAGAGGGAACAAGGACCATCCTATCTTCTATGGCTGAGGAAAATTTGACATAGCCATTGCTTCTGGTCATTTGTCATTAACCTGAGAGGCAATTAAAAATAGATAAACTTTGAAAAACACTAGGAGGGTTTACAGAACAGGTGACGATGGGACTTAGCGAACTGGGAGTCCTTTAGAATTCACAGAAGAGAGGATAGGAGAGAGAAAGAATGTATTCAGCTGAAAATATTTCTCTATGTTTCCAAACTGAAAATCGGTAAAAAATGAAGAAGCTAGATTTTATTTTACTGTCTAATAAAGTTTCCAGCAGCTAAAGGCACAGTAGTTGAACCTCACCATCAAGGGGGAATGATAGAAACCTTGGGGTGGGGTGAGAGAGTCTTTATTCTCAAGGTCTCAGGAATCTTAAATCCCAACATAAAGTGAGATCAAGGAAACGGTGAAGCTTACAGTCCAACAATCAGGAGAGGTAGAAATTCTTTTAAACTCAGTAATCTACTATTTCTGTCTCCTAGTCACTGAGAAACATTGAAATGTGTATTCCATTCTACGGGGATTGGAACTGACCTACTTTTGAGGTATTCCTTTTTTAAGTGAATTATGTGAAGGTCAGAAGAAGAAACAGAAACAAAAACACTACCAACAAATGAATGTGCGTTTCAGCCAGAGTGCTCTGCTTGGCTTCACGGAGCAAATTCATGACCGCCTGAGGCAAAGCACTTCCATTTCACCCCTTGACCTTCTGCCATGCGCTCTGCCTTGCTTGCTATGAGGTTTTTTTCCAGCTAGGAAAATGTGATTCTAGAAATGTTTGAATATAATATTATTCTGGCTTCAAGGTTCTAATTCTGTTACTTAAATTGTCAACCCATACGTGCATATTGAAGAGGAAGGGGTTTGGGAACGATTCTAAATCGTTCAGCAACCTACTTCCAAAGGAGGAAAGAAATCCAGATACTTTTTTAAAGAGTAATTTTCCCTCATCTTTCTTTAAGTATTCGCTTTTTAATCAGGGGGTAGGATAGTCACCAGGGTCATAATACCTTTAAGATTTTCTTGTGAAGGCTTTTGGACTTAAAAATATCTCTGAGGTCACCGTTAAATACAGTTCCTAAACTGCATCAAGACATTGATCCCCCATCAATCATTTATCTACCTAGAAGTCCCATTTGTCTCTTAATTTTTATTAACTTGCTATTTTCTAATAACGTTTTGAAATCCCCATACTATTGTGTGTGTCCATTACAAATTTTTCTCTCATTTCACACTTAGGAATCTTAAAATTCCTTTGAACAAACTTCCCTCCATTCTCAGGCACCTTCCACCTTCTCATGCTGACCAAACCTCACCTTCCTCCTGGTCACCAGCACCTCAGCTGCCACACTCCATGAGCTGCAGGCTCGCGAAACAAAAGTGGCATCTCCTCATTTCCTGAGATGGCTTCCAAACCACTTCTTTTCTCCTAAAAATATTTTAATTTACTATTTCTCTCAAAGTGATACAAGGATATACTTTCTAAATATAAATAGTTCTGCAAAGCTTATTACAAAAATTCTCCGAAATACCAACCCCTATTCCATGCCCTGGAAGCAACACTTTGCAATTCTTAGCTGTTTTGTTTAGAATTGGCCGTCAGATTAACAGATATTATGTGTATAGTTTTTTTATTATTATTCAGTTTTAGATATTATTACAGAGGAAAAAGATTAGGTATCTTTACTATTCACTTATCCCCACCTATACACTATCTTCAAGTAGTTATTTAATGTTATTTCATCTTCCGATCAAGATTTAGTATCTAAACTAATAAAAGCGGAATAGTAAAATTAACCGTTTCTTCGGGACGCCCAACAGCCAATCAGAGTGGCTGTATGCAAATTAGCCCAGCCAACATGGCAGCCGCCACTCACGGACCTGAGTAAACGTTTAGGCAGCGTCCATTGCAGCAGGAGCGAAAGGGAAACTGTTTTCCGCCCTTGGCGGGCAGGCTCCGAAACATGATTCAATAATGTAACAATCACAGAATCCTCCAGAGCTGAAGGGAACAGCAGCCGAGGCCTCACCACTAAGTAACATTGTGTCATTATAGACGCTGTGAGGTGAAGCAGAGAGGAGGCTTCCTTAGTAGTTAGTAGGCCGCCTGAAAGGAACAGTGTATCAATTATAGAAGATAAATCCCAGGCCTTAAAGGAACAGCATCAATTATAGGAGATAAACCCCATAAACCTGCATCCAGCCAGCCTTGCTGGGACGTTGGGTCAATGGGAGCTGTGGGCAGCCTTAAAGCCCGTCACCCAGGCTGGTCAGGCACACCAGCAGGTGGATATCCCCCGAGGGCTCCCAGACTGCGAGAGGGCACAGGCGGGGCTGAAGGACCTCCCGAGTGCACAGAGCGGCTGCAGGGCGGGACAGCGCAGGACCCAGGACCCGTGAGTGGGAAAGAGGCGGCAGGGTCGGCGGCTTGCTTGATGGGCTTCCCAGGCCCTTTGTGGGGCATCGGGGAGCGGGTAAGAGGTGGCAAGGGGTCGGTGGCCTGCTTGTTGGGCTTCCCAGGCCCTTTGCAGGGCATCGGGGAGCGGGTAGGAGGTGGCAGGGGGTCGGTGGCCTGCTTGGCAGCTGTCCAGGCCCTTGGAGGGGCATCGGGGAGCAGGAAAGAGGTGGCAGGGGGTCAGTGGCCTGCTTGGCAGCTGTCCAGGCCCTTGGAGGGGCATCGGGGAGCGGGAAAGAGGTGGCAGGAGGTCGGCAGCCTGCTTGGTGGGCTTCCCA
>PVJC01035603.1:0-18173 GCA_004026665.1 Murina feae
GATAATAACTTGATCTTAAGTCTGAATGCTATGTCATATATTCATCATTATTTTAAAATTTAGTAGTTTTTATCTTAGTTTTAAATTTTGAGCCCTCAATAAGTATTCATAAGAAATCATAGAGCCCTGACCAGTTTGGCTCAGTGGATAGAGCATTGGCCTGCGGACTCAAGGGTCCCAGGTTCAATTCCAGTTAAGGGCATGTACCTTGGTTGCGGGCACATCCCCAGTAGGAGGTGTGCAGGAGACAGCTGATCGATGTTTCTCTCTCATTGATGTTTCTAACTCTCTATCCTTCTCCCTTCCTCTCTGTAAAAAATCAATAAAATATATTTAAAAAAAAAGAAATTATGGATATCTTTTTGAAAATTAAATCTCTTTAACCTTAGCACAAATTGTTTCTGTCTAGTCTATATCAGCAGAACAGACCAACTTTTCTCCCCAATTTTAAAGTAATACATAATTTATAGAAAGTTTGGAAAGCACAAAAAATTGTAAACAGGAAAATAAGTTGCCCATAATCCCCAAACCTAGAGATAACTAATTTTAACAGTTTGAATCACATCTTCTAATTTTTCTCTAATCTTTAAATATTTTTAACACAAATGAAGTCCTGCACTACACAGTTTTCTCTTGTTGTTTTCCTATAGTGTTATTGAGTGTTTTCCTTTGTTAAAGGTAATCATCATTTTTCATGGTTAAGTAGTATTCTATCATAAATTTGCCATAATTTATTTATTTACTGTGATTGAACATTTATATTGAATTTAATTTTTAGAGATTAAAGGTGATGCTATAATTAAAAGTTTAAAACAACATCTTCATTTATAAAGCATTGTTTTTATTTGTTTATTTAAGATAGGATCCCAGAATTATTGGGTTAGAGCAGCGATTTTCAACCTTTTTCATCTCATGGCACACATAACCTAATTACTAAAATTCTGTGGTACACCAGAAAGTATATTATATGTTTTACCGATCTAACAAAAAAAAATAGGTATAATTTTGATTCATTTATTCTGGATGGTTCTCACTGTGTTGGCTGTTGTCATGTTTTTTATTTGCCAATCTAAGGAAAAGAGGTCAGTGCCCCTGACTAAATAGGTATTGCATGCTTTAAAAATTCTTGTGGCACACCAGTTGAAAATCACTGGGTTAGAGGGCATAGATAATTATTAAAAGCAGAAGTCTTGAGTCGGGCATTAATAGTTTGAATTATTTTATTAGGGCTGAAGCATTGAGTACATAATACAGATAATTCTATAATGGGAAGAGATCAGAACAGTGATTTTCTGGTCTGTGTCAGACTTACCTTGAAGCTTTTAAAAATACAGATGTTCTGGTTCTTCCTCAGGCCTTTGGAATCAGAATTTGGGGAAGATAGGCTTCTGTAGTTTAAAAAATTTCTTCAGGCTACTTGGATGCACAAAGTAGTTGAGACCCACTGTTATCTTCTAATCTAATAAAAGAGTAATATGCAAATTAACCACCACTCTGAGACACCTAAGCCATGCCCACCAGCCAAGCCACGCCCACCAGCCAATCAGAGCGGCTGTATGCAAATTAACCCAGCCAAGATGGCAGCTGGCAGCCACAAAGCTAGAGCAAACAGGAGGCCAGCGATGGAGGAAACTGCCTGCCTAGGCCGGCTGTGGCCTCTGCTCAAGGCAGCAAAGTTTCAATTATAGAAGATAAACCCCAGAAACCTTGGGTCAATGGGAGCTGTGGCCAGCCTGCAAACAGACCTCAGCCCCTCACCCAGGCTGGCCAGACACCCCAGTAGGGACTGGAACCCTGAAGGGACTGTGGGCAGCCTGAAAACGGCCCTTAGCCCCTCACCCAGGCTAGCCACACCCCCATGGGGTGGGGGTTCCCACTGGGGGCTTGACCAGCCTGCAAACAGCCATCAGCCCCTCACCTAGGCTGGCCAGGCACGCCAGCAGGTAGACATCCCCCGAGGGGTCCCAGACTGCGAGAGAGGGCACAGGCCAGGCTGAGGGCCCTCCCCCCACCCCCCAGATGCACAGATTTTTGTGCACCGGGCCCCTAGTAGAAGCATAAACTGTTAGTGGTATAAGGGACCTTAGTTACTCCATAGGCATACCTCAGATATATTGCAGTTTAGCTTCAGGCCACCACAATCAAGCAAGTATGGCAATAAAACAAGTCAGTGCTTTGTGTGTGTGTGTGTGTGTGTGTGTGTGTGTGTGTGTGTGTGTGTGTGTGTGTGTGTGTTTTGCACTCATTGGAGGCTCTTGCCTTCAATGTTAAAAAATGCAACATCTAAAAAAATTTTTTAAAAAGGAACATCTATGAAACTCAATAAAGCTGAGTGCAATGAAATAAGGTGTGTGTGCCTGTAGGTCTTTTCTGTACTTTTACAGAAGGAAACCAGCATTCCTAGGCCAGTATCATTTCCATGCAGTGAACGTGCCGCACTTCTTGTCTGTAACTCACTCTGCATCTCCAACAAGCCTTCTCAGTGTTTCTTCTATAACGCAGCTCCTTCCCAGTTGTGTACATTTTCCCTCATTCCATGTATAGTCCTACCTCCGTCATAGAGTTTTCAAATTCTCTGTGGGCTACAGAGAATTTGAAAACTATATTTGTGTCCTTTTCAAAATTTCATAGCTGTGTTTGTGTGACACATTTACTTGTTATACTCTTATCTGTGTTTATGTATTCTCTCTTGTTTATACAAGTCCTGTTTCAGGACTAGTTGTGCAGTAGTTGTTTTAACTCAGGACTTCGTAACCTTGGCACTATTGACGCTGGATAATTTTTTGTTGTGGAATGCTGTCCTGGATGTTGGAAGATACTTAGGGCATCGTTGGCCTCTATCCATTAGGTGCCAGTGGCACTCCGCCTCCCACTGATGACAAACAAAAATGTCTCCAGACATTGCTCTATGTGTCCTGGGGGACATAATCACCCCCAGTTGAGAACAATTGCTTTAACTCCATTTGTCTGTATTCTGGGCTCAGTACTTGCTGTGATTGATGAAATAGGGGAGAGGATTCATATCCACACTGAATTCAAACAAATGAACCTAAATCACCTTCTAGAAGTGGCCAGGTATAGATTTGTCATTTCCGGAAATAACCTGGCTGGTCCTAAGGCCTTGCAACCAATGGTTTCACCTGGAGGTTTGGCGAAAAGCAGGCAGTTGATAGGATGTTGATTAGATTAAACTGGAAAAGGGGCTCCTTTCTCTCCAGCCTGTCCTTTTTTTCCCTCTCTCTCTACTGAGTGCCCAGGAGCTCTGTAGTCCAAGTGAAAATCTTTGACATAAAAATGAACATTATTAGTCTGCAAAGTTTACCAAATCCAGATGAAGATATTGGATGACTTTATGGGGTTGATTACCAATTTTGATCAAATGAATAATTGAAGTATTTTTCCTGTTTCATAAAGTTGAGTTCCCCGTTTTCCAGTGAGTTGATGGAATTCTCCTTTTTGATATTTCAGGACATATTTTATTTTTTAAAAATACATTATTGATTTCAGAGAGGAAAAGAGAGGAAGAAAAAAATAGAAACATCAATGATGAGAGAGAATCATTGATTGGCTGCCTCCTGCATGCCCACCACTGGGAATCAAGCCCGCAACCCTGGGTCTATGCCCTTGACTGGAAGGGAACCTGGGACCTTTAAGTCTGCAGGCCGAAGCTCTATCTATTGAGCCAAATCGGCTAGGGCTCAGGGCATATTTTATATTTCCTCATTTAGCACCTTTGGTTTTATTTACTTAAATCCTCGCCTGAGGATATTTTTTCTATTGATTTTCAGAGTGGAAGTGGAGAACACACACAGCAATTGGTTGCCTCCTACATCCCATGCAGGGGTGGAACCCAAGACTGGGATACGTGCCCTTGACTGGAAATCAAACCTGGGACCCTTCAGTCCGTGGGCTGATGCTCTAACCACTGAGTTAAACCAGCCAGGGCAGCATCTCTGGCTTTAAAGGTTACTTCATATGAAATATAGGAATTGATCTGGGCTATATCTCACTGACTGATGAAGCCCCGTAGAAAGCATCTGGGATTGGTCAGCTTCACTCTTGTAACCTCAGCTCCTACAGTTACAGCTGACATAGTAACTTAGGGCTTTTGACTTTAAATCTAGGGCCTTTCTACTTGACCACACTGTACTCAGTAGAAAGATTTTCGTCAGCCAGAACACGGGACTGTCCTGTGAAGAGCTGTGAGAAAAATTACACAACTAAGTGATACAAAATGATTTTTTTAATAGAGAACAGCTGCTTTAACTCACTCACTTTGTCCTTTGAAATTTGTTCTGTTTAAAGAAACACAATAAGCAGCCTATTACCAGTTTTGAATATGTATCAATGGATTTATTAATAAGTTTAGTGGATTTATTTTGATACAAGAAAATGAATTTAATAATACTAAAATTTCCTGATATGTTAAGTGTCAGTAGCTATGCATGAAATTCTTTCGATTATTAAAAAATGATCTATGTGTAAAAATGCTTATGATAAAATGTTAAGGGGGGAAATGATATTAAATCATGACTATAATATTCAACTATGTAAAAAATTAACTTGTTACCGAAGGGGAAGGAGGGTCAGGAAGGATAAAGAGGGCAAAGGGGGTAAAATATGTGACGACTAAAGGAGACCAGACTTTGGGTGGTGAGCACACAATGGAGTATTACAGATGTCATGTTATAAAGTTGTACACCTGAAATTTATATAATGTTATTAACCCATGTTACCCCAATACATGTGAGTAGAAAGGAGGATTAGTCAGAAATAGAATTGTTCGTGTGGTTGTCTTTTTGTAAAGGAAATATCAATACTGTTTCTTCTTCCATGTTTATATGTTTTCTAAGGTTTCTATGATGGGTTTGTAATTCTATAATCATAGAAAATATTGTTTTAATCCTTAGTCTTACGTAAATCCTTAACTTACATAAATACTCTTAATGAGAATAAATGTTATTTTGTTATTTTTTAACTTACAAATATTTCCTTAGTTCTAGAACTTTAAAAATTTTATTTAAGAAGATGCATAATATAAAATTTCTGAAAGTGTACATAAGAAGCTATTAACAGTAATTACCTCTGGGAACAGGGATTTGCCCTTACGTGTTATGCTTTTGTACTTTTACATGTGCATTTATTCTAATAAATATATTTTTAATAATCATATGTTACTGACTCATACTTTACTAAAATAGTAACTGTGTAGCTTATTTAATAATTTCCTTATTGACAGACACTTAAACCAATCCTAAGTTTTTATTATTACATAAAATACTGCAGAGATGTGTTCTGCTGTAGGTTTTTCTCCTTTGAATCATTAATTCGGAATATATATCTCAAGGCTATATATAAGTTCATTGGCTACCTATTGCCATTTTGAATTTATAACGCCATCATAGAAAAGTAAGTGTATGCTTTCACCTGTAGTATCACCGGTGTTGGGTGTTGAAAATGATTATAGTGTTTTGGATACTATTATAGAGGTGGATAACAGAGAGCAATCAAGTAACTGCAGAACTTTGTTTGTTTGTAGTTTTACCATTTATGTGAATCCAGAAAAGCATGTAAAAACTTTCAAAACCCTTCTCCCCCATTTTTAATTTCTTGAATAAATAGAATCAAGCTGTGGAAGTAGCATGGGGTCACCAGCCTGCATTCTTGAGCTGGGTGGAAGGCAGGCATTTTAGTGATCAAGGTGAAAATGTGGCTGAAATAAACAGACAAGTTGGTCAAAAACTTGGACTCTCAAATGGGGAACAGGTAAGCATAAAGTGTGGTGACAATGACTTTTTCTAACATCACATAATATAGCAATGGAAATAAAATGTAAAGTTACTATTTTTTTTTTAAGGAGGAGAGAGGACACCTAACTAGTCCAGGATATTCAACTTGACAACGTATACCATTGTTAACTCATCTACTGTGTACTCTATTAAGTCACTATCTTGTAGTCTACTGTGCTCTCTAGTTGATTTTGTATTCTGTCTATTTTATTCACTTTCCAGGTTCCCTAGTTTTGTTCTAGTGCAGTTATTTTTGCTTTATAAAATGAATAGTTGGGAATGGTATTTATATACTGGATCAGGTCATGACTTGATGACACTATTGTTTTTTTCTTGCATTTTTTTAACTTACATTAATTTTTTAAGTGCTTTTTATTTTATTTTAGTTTTTTAAAAAAGTGTTGAGCTAGGATGTATTTTCCTTTTTGCTGTAACTTAGGAAATAATTTTTCCTAAAATGCTAAGTATATCAAGGCCTAGCTAAAAATAAGTATTAATATTGGTCAAGTGAAGGACTACAACACACACACACACTCTTAATCACATACCTAAAGGGAGAACTTATTTTTCAGGAATACAAAAATAGCTTTTAAAAGTAGTTTTATATTTTTAATCTTTTCCAGGTGTTTCTTAAGCCATGTTCCCATGTGGTATCTTGTCAACAAGTTGAGGTGGAACCCCTCTCAGCAGACGATTGGGAGATACTGGTAAAGAATATAAAATAAGAACTATTCTAGTTTAATATTAAACTGCTTCAAAATATCTGTGTCTTTAGATTTCTCTGAGCTTCATCCTGTATTCTGAGTTGGTGTGAGTTATAAGAACGACAAGATTTTCCTACTAGATATGGAGTAGACAAAATGTAAAGTGCGTTGATCTTTTTGTTCTTGGTTCTAGGAACTGCATGCTGCTTCCCTGGAACAGCATCTCCTAGATCAAATTCGAATAGTTTTTCCAAAAGCCATTTTTCCTGTTTGGGTTGATCAACGGACTTACATATTTATCCAAATTGGTAGGTGCCATTGTAATATTTTCCATCATACTGTATGACGCAGCATGGAGTCCAAAGCAGAGGTGAACGTGCACTAATGAGCTTTATTTTTTATACAGTTGCGCTTATACCAGCTGCTACTTATGGAAGGTTGGAGACTGACACCAGACTCCTCATTCAGCCAAAGACCCGCCAAGCCAAAGAAAGTACATTTTCAAAAGCAGATAATGCACGTGAAACATTTCACAATTATGGAAGAGATCATAAAGGATTAACAAAAGAACTCCAAACCAAGCAACTTCAGTCAAATACTAGAAGAGTCACTGGGTGTAATGAAACAGATCTTGAGGATACAATGGACTCACCATCAGCCCCAGGCTTATGGTCTATGATAGGAAGTATCTTTTTTTTTGGGTCTGAGAAGAAACAAGAGACCTACTGGGGTGTAACTGAAATCAATGCATTCAAAAATATGCAGTCACATGTTGTTCCTCTAGGAAATATTTTCAGAGTATGCAAATCTCAGCCACCCAGTATATGCAATGCATCAGCAACTTCTGTGTTTCACAAACACTCTGCCATTCATGTATTTCCGTGGGACCAAGAATATTTTGATGCAGAGCCCAGCTTTACTGTGACCTATGGAAACCTAGTTCAACTGCTTTCTCCAAAGCAACAGCAAAGTAAAACAAAGCAAAATGTCCTGTCACCTGAAAAAGAGAAGCAGGTGTCAGAACCATTAGATCAAAAACAAGTTAGTTCAGACCATAGCCAAGAAGCAGCTAAGACCTGTGTGCTAAAAGTAGTCTGGAATGGACTTGAGGAATTGAAGAATGCCATAAAATACACCAAAAATGTAGAAGCTCTTCATCTTGGGAAAGTCTGGGTTAGTATAAATTTTTTTAAATATATTTTATTGATTTTTCACAGAGAGGAAGGAAGAGGGATAGAGAGTTAGAAACGTCGATGAGAGAAACATCAATCAGCTGCCTCCTGCACACTCCCCACTGGGGATGTGCCCACAACCAAGATACATGCTCTTGACCGGAATCAAAACTGGGACCCTTGAGTCGCAGGCCGACGCTCTATCCACTGAGCCAAACCAGTTAGGGCTAGTATAAATTTTATAATTAGGAAGGAAATAATTGTATGTTGTTTGAACTTCCCCAAATTATGAATTAGAATAATGTTTTATATGTAAATTGAAAACCAGTATAATAAAAAGTGCCTAAAATCCCCTCAGGGACACATTTCTGATTGTAGGGTGAAGTCCTTGTTTGGGTAATGATTGTGTATTTTCTGCCTAGGTAAACGTTGACAGTAAAATCTTAGGCACAAGCCCAGAGGTCAAAATTACTTGCCAGGGATTAAGTAGCTAGTTAAGTAGAACTAGAAGTCAAACCCAGGCATGACTCTAGAGTTCATGCTTCATTTGGGGTACCCTCTAAAGCCTCACATCTGTAATACTGCAGAATGTTTGTTTCCAAGTTCTTAAAAGCAAAGAAAGGATTTGTTATGTATTGGGGGGAATGCCCAGTGGAAGGAGAGGCCCATGGCTGTCTCCGACGGCACCTGGACTGCAGTGTACCCGGAAGCTGCTCACCTTGTTGGTACTGACTCTTTCGCTTGTGTGTGACCAGGAGAGAAAGTAGACAGAGCAACTAGTGTTCCACCCTCTCTTCCCGGCCTCAAATATGAATGCTACACTTACGCGAAATGATTAACCAGCCCCATTTATTTGAACGTAATTTTGAACCATTATTGTAAAGTAAAACTTTATGGTGAAAAGGGGAAGAAATTATTAAGATAGTGAAGAAAAGTAGGAAAGGGTGGGGGCTTCTTTTGTAGATTTCTTTTACTCTCTCGGTGGAACTTACGCTCTTTATGCAGGCAACCTACAAAATTTTAATCTCTGATCACATCATTTTCTAAAGCGCTGGGCCATTGCCTTGTTATTTTCTGTTAGCTCTAAACTCAGTCTAGGAGACCCCACTGCATTGTCCAAGGCTGAACTTGCTGTGACTTACCACCTTTATTAATGGTTCTCCCATGAGGTAGGAATACCCTCTTATTTCCTTGGAATTGTGTGGTGAGGACGGGGTGAAGGCATGATGATGGTAAAGTCTCGGGGATCACAAAAGAGAGCAGTGAGGAGCCTGCACTTCCCACCCTACTTTAAAGGTTGGGAGCCATGGCCTATAATGACGCCAGTAGTTGCCATCAGGTACTCAAACAGGCTTGACTTGATAGGTCAACAGTGAGCACATCTGAAGAGGATGTCAAAAGAAAGAAATTGAAATGTTTGTGGTATAACAATACCTGAATATCTGTTTATGCTGTGAATCATAACTTATATAATTTCATCTGAATTCATAAAAGTTAATATGAATATCTATGCTATGGAATATTTTTTAATGAAGCATTGAACATAATTATATTTTTGTTTATTTTAAAATTTCAGATTCCAGATGACCTGAGAAAGAGACTAAACATAGAAATGCATGCAGTAGTCAGGATAACTCCAGTGGAAATGATCCCTAAAATCCCAAGATCTCTAAAATTACAACCTAGAGAACACTTAGTAAGTTAAATTTATATGTTACTAAAAAATAAAAAATAAAAATATTTATATGTTATTAGTATATCACAATTGTTTTATATGTGTTGTAAAGTTTCTAGTTGCTTTAGCTAAAGAATAATAATGCAGTACTCCTTTTTGTTAAAAGGGCAAATAAATCCCCCCACCCTTTATCATAGTAAAAAAGGTGTAACATAAAAATGCTGTTTTAACCATTTTTCGGTATATAATTCAGTGGCATTAATTCCATTCATTATGTTGTGCAGCCGTCATCACTATTTCCAAAACTTTTCCATCACCCCAACAGAAACTCTATGCTCATTAAGCAATAACTCCCTACCCTCACATCCCCCAGATCCTAGTACCTCTCTAATCTGTAGTCTCTGTGAATTTGCTTATTTTAGGTATGTCATATAAATGGAATCACACAATATTTGTCCTTTGTGTGTGGCTTATTCTACTTACATGATTTTAAGGTTCATCCATGTTGTAGCATGTATCAGAACTTCATTCCTTTTTATGGCTGAATAATATGTACATATAATCACATTTGGTTTATCCATTGATCTGTTAGTGGATACATAGGTTGCTTCCACCTTTTTGGCTATTGTGAATAATGCTATGAATGTTGGTGTACAAGCATCTGTTTGAGACCTTGCTTTCAATTCTTTTGTTATATATTTAGGAATTAAATTGCTAGATCATGTGTAATTCTGTGTGTAACTTTCTGAGACACCAAGAGTTTTAATAAACAGTGCACTTATATATGTTGTGCCAATACAAATATGATCAGTTTTGGCTTTTAAAAAGTTGACATTTTTGCCACATTTATGTAATTTAAAACACTTTCTCCCATTTTGTTTTAGTATTAATCTTTTGGCCTCAAAGAGTGCTAGACTGTTTTACTTTCCTGCTCTATTAATTCTTTAGAAACTGGTGTGTGCCTGTAGAATGTGAGCATCTTCCTGGTTTTGTTTGGTAAGGTGTACATTGTATTAGCAAGGTAAGGTGTTCAAAGAAGGGTGTTAAGGTTACGGTCAGCTATTAGGATAATTTATTACTTTTTTTTTCCAGCCTAAAGACATAAATGAAGAACACATAAAAACTGTGTTCTCTTCATGGCTACAGCAGTCTACTACAACCACACTTCCTTTGATAATATCAGAGGAAGAATATATTAAGCTGGAAATTAAAGATGGTATGTAAATTTGTTATTTTGATATTTTTCCTATGGAAAAAGTCAAAATTCTTTCATTGTTTTTTTCAACTTGTGACGTGTGAACAGGAAACATAACAGTGGTAATTAAACAGATTTTACATACCAAAGAATGCCTCTAGTTAAATTTAGATAAATTTGATATTTAAAATCTTATAGTATTTCATCTCAGCTTCAGTACTATACATTTATTACTTTCTTTTTAATAGGGTTGAAGGAGTTTTCTCTGAATATAGTTCATTCTTGGGAAAAAGAAAAAGAAAAGAATATTTTTCTGCTGAGTACTAATTTGCTGCAGAAGATCACAATACAAGTAATTACATCCTATTGAATATTCAATGAAATGATATGAATTTACTTATAACTCCTTGCATGCATGCTAAAATGTATTAGAAATGCAAATGATAAGAATAAGGAATAACTTGATTTAAAATATTTTATTCTATAATCTCTTTAATTTACCTAAATAAATTGTTGATTTATCCTAAATTTAAAATCAATTCCTCAACACAGTTTAGTTTCAGGAATAGAGTTAATGGTGTTAACTGGATCATGATTTAAAATTCTTCCTGTATTTGAAACAAAGGAAAACTTAGCTTTAGTGGTTTGAGTTTTAAAATTCAGATTTTTACTTGCAGTTTTGCTGCACAATTCATATTATTGTGGCAATTCATAAAATCTCAACTCTTTACAAATATTATCACTTTTCTTCCAGAAGTATTTTTAAATTGGTTATTTTAGACTGTTATGTTTTAGTTAGGATACTTGCTGTTATCGTTGTAAAATTGAAGATGCTATAGTCATTTAGAATTTCAGTGGTTTGGAAGTAGACACTGTTTCTCTACCTTTAAAATTTAATTGAAGGAATATGATTTAGAGAAAATATAAATATAAGGATTGTGAAAAGAATATGTGACAAATCAAATTTGCAAATAAAAAGAGGTCTATGAAATGCATTAAGGAGTAACATTCTTTACTGCTTATTGACCATAAGTATTTGTGTTCCTTGGATGAGTAAATTATTGTTGTCAAGGCTATTTTAAGGAACAATCTTGCATGCCCATTATATATATCTTTTCTCTCTGGTGTAACAATCAGCAATTCAGTTTTCTGGGCCCAAGAAAAACAGGCTAAAGATACAGCTTTGAAATGTAAAACTGATTTTTCCTTGCTACTGTAGGTCCTTCTAGATCCTATGCTAAAAGAAGAAAACAGTGAGGAAATTGACTTTATTCTTCCTTTTTTAAAGCTGAACTGCTTGGGGTAAGAAGTTATGGCCAAACTAGCATGTTTAGAGACATGTTCAACATTATCTCTAGCAGGGTTTTTATGTGTTAATATTAAAGTAGATGTTAATGTCATTGAATAATCTTACTAATGCATTAGTAGATATTTTTTCAAGGATTGTTTTTGTTTTCACACCTAGCTTAGTAATTTGTTTTGTCTTCTTAGATAACAAAGTCTGAAGCTTATTAGAAATTTTACTTTGAGATTTGATTGTGAGAAGAAAGCAACTAGATATGACCTGGATTATATATGCTTGAATAAAACAATAATTCTTAAAGCTTATAAATTTATTGTGAAAGTTAAGTTTGAAAACATTAGTTGAATGTTTAAAAATATTTCAAATTAAGTTATTCCTTTAGTATCTTATTGTATTAATTGAGATTATTTGTGTTTTCTTCAACTTTTAGACAAATCTGAAAGAACCTCTTAATTTTTAAAATCACTTCCAGTGGTTCCCAACCTTCCTACTGCCGCAATCCTTTAATACAGTTCCTCATGTTGTGGTGACCCCCAACCATAAAGTTATTTTCATTGCTACTTCATAACTGTAATGTTGCTACTGTTATGAATCGTAATGTAAATATCTGACATGCAGGATGTACTTAGGCGACCTGTGTGAAATTCACAGGTTGAGAACCTCTGAATACCGTATGAAATCACATGTAAACATTGCCTCTTAGAAGTCTTTACAGAAACTCTTTAGTAGAGGTAATAGTAGTGATTTGATTTCCTTTAATAGTATAGTCCATAAATGTTTTATTAAAATAATTAAACCATAAAGTATTAATGTTTAAATGTAGCATAATATTCATGTATAAAGTAAAATTTCTTTAGTTCAGTCTCTAATTTAGGAATTTCTGATATTATCAGAAGTAAATTGGCTGTCAGAGACAGGAAGTTGGCTGAAGTTCATGTTTTATAATCTTCAGATCAAAGCTGGATTTCAAAGGTGATTTTTAAGAGGAAATAAGTCTTCAAGTATCCTACCATTTCAAAAGTACCCATTTGTGATTATGTTGATTACCAAACTGAAAATCATTTTGAGGGGGTTTGTATATGTTAAGACAGATTCTTAAGGAGTCTTATTTGGACAAACTTAGTTTTGCACATGTTTGAAAGTAAAAAACTAGTTTTAAAGCTGTAACTCAGATTTGGCATTAATTTAATATACTTTCAAGTAAGGAAGAGTAAGATGTTCCTCTTTTAAAAATCATTAACTAGTCTAGGAAGGAAAGTTTCCTAATTTTTTATACCTAGGTTTTATTCTGCTTCAGTGTTTTATCATGCAACAATTTACATATTTTGCAGAGGAGTGAATTCCTTAGGCCTATCCTCCATGGAGCACATCACTCATAGCCTCCTGGGACGCCCTTTGTCTCGGCAGCTAATGTCTCTTGTGGCTGGACTTAGGAATGGAGCCATTTTACTCACAGGAGGAAAGGTATGAGGTTAAAATATGCTCATTTTCATTAATAACTTTTAATTCCTCTCTTGAGTTCTGACCATCTGTTATATAGGGTTACTAGCGGACTGGTGCACATGGATTTGTGCACCGGTGGGATCCCTCGGGCTGGCCTGTGGGGATAGGGCCAAAACCAGCTCTCTGACATTTTCCGAGGGGTCCTGGATTGCGAGGGGGCACAAGTCAGGCTGACGGACCCCACCATTGCACTATTGGGGCTGAGGACGGACCGGGGGAGGGCTCCAGGGCCCGGCCTGTCTCACCCAGTCCCGATCAGCCAGACGCCAACAGCAAGCTAACCTACTGATCAAAGCATCATAGCAGCTGGTTGAATGGTTGGACACAGGATAGTATAGGCTTTTACTATATATAATTAATACAAGATATGGAAAGCATTCAATATTTTTGAGGGCTTGCTAGTTGCTGGTAGATATTGGAAGGTAGTGATGAATAAGATATCCAAGTTCATGAGAGATATTAGCCTATAATTTTCTGTTTTCGTACTTTCTTTGTCTCGTTTTGCTGTCAGGGTAATAAAGAGTTGAGGGTGTTTTCCTACCGTTCTATTTTCTGGAAGAGACTATATGAAATTGATGTTCATTGTTCTTTAAATGAACATTGTTCTTTAAAACCATCTAGGTTTGGAGATTTTTTTATTGTTAACTTCTTAATTGTCAATTCAATTTCCTTATTTGTCTTATTTTTATCTTGGCAGACATTTGGTAGTTTGTGGGTTTTGCGGAATTATTCTATTCTAAGTCGTCGAATTTATGAGCATAAAATTGTTCGTAGCATTATCTTGTCCTCTTAAGGACTGCGGAATCTGCCGTGTACTCCTGTTTCCTGATATTGGTGCTTTGTGTCTTCTCTCGTTTTAAACTTTATCAATCTTCTTAGAGGTTCCCTGGCATTTTATTTTTTATTTTTATTTGTTTATTTTTAATAAATTTTACTGATTTTTTTTTTTTTACAGAGAGGAAGGGAGAGGGATAGAGTTAGAAACACCGATGAGAGAGAAACATCGATCAGCTGCCTCCTGCACACCTCCCACTGGGATGTGCCCACAACCAAGGTACATGCCCTTGACTGGAATCGAACCTGGGACCTTTCAGTCTGCAGGCCGACGCTCTATCCACTGAGCCAAAGCAGTTAGGGCAGTAAGTGTTGTTTTAAGGCATTACCAGTTAGGGCGGTTCCCTGGCATTGTAAAGGGCTCGTTGTTCTATTTTCTACTAAAAGTATTGTCACCAGGGGTATAGTTTGATCTTTGTGAGTCTATGTTTTTTTGCAGTTCCAGATTTTAAGGTTTTAAAATTTATGTTCACTTTTAACTCCAATAACCCTTTTTCCTGTTATTAGCCCAGTTGCTTTCTTCGGATTTTTGTTTAAAATACAGCAACTACTCCAATAATCTACATTTCCACCTCAGGAAATTAGAAAAAGAAGAATAAATGAAATTCAATATAAGCAGAAGAAAAGAAATAATAATTAGAACAGAAATCAGTGAATTGAAAACAGGAAATCAAAAAAGAAAATATATGAAAAACAACAACACCTGGTTCTCTGAAAAGACCAATGAAATTGATAAGCCTCTAGACAAGCTAAGAAAAAATAAAGAGATGATCTAATGTATAGCATCGTGATAATAGTTAACAGCACTGTGTTATGTACCTAAAAGTTGATAAGAGAGTAGATCTTAAATGTTATCACCACAAAAAAGAAATGGTAATTACATGAGGTGATGGAGATCTTAATTAACCCTACTGGGATAGTCAATTCCTAGTATATAAGTATACTAAATCATCATATTGTATAACTTAAACTTACCAAAAGTTATATGGCAATTATAGCTCAATAAAGTTGGAAAAAGAGAAGAAAAAAAATATTTTGAATTTGTCATAACAAGTAAAGATAACTCTTCCTAACTCATTCTTTTGGGCCAGCATTACCCTAACAACAAAACCAGACAAAGACATTACAGGAAAAGAAAACTATAAACTAGAGTACCTCTCATAAACATACAAAAATTCTCAACAAAATATTAGCAAATTAGATCAATGTGTGAAAAGAATTATATGCCACAATCAAGCTGGCTTTATCCCAGGTGTGCGAGGCTAGTAAAATATAGCAGATACTCTGTGGTTTCTGGATTATCTGTGTCAAATTTCAAAATGCATCATGGTAGAATATTTTTTTGAAAAAGGAATTTCCTACTGACTCAGAAACCAAAGTCTGGTGTAGGATGGCGTGGCTAATGGGGACAACAACCAAAGACCTAGATTTGAGTCCCACTTCTCATAGTTACTAGCCCTGACTTCAGGCATTTTTAGTGTCTTAATTTGCCTTCTTAGAATCACCTCATTGAAGGAAATAATATGCACGAGAAGGCTCTGTAAACTAAAAAATGCTATATAAATGTGAATTATTTTCAGTAAGGAGAAAATAATTATAGTCAAAATAATTATAACCAGCGGGACTTATCCCACAACACCCCTGATTTCATTTTGGAACCCATTGACTTCAGATATAAATGTAATTCTGTAAACTATAACGATGGCAGTATTTGTTGAGTGCCTGTTGAATTTCAACTTTGCATCAAAACCTTGGCTGTTTTTTTAGTCCACAATAATGAAAAACAACATAATAGACCTAATGTAGGGTTGCTAACACTAGACAAAACAACAGTGGTAAGAAATAATAGTTTGAGGGAGGAAATCAATATTTATTAAAAGAACTATAAAAATCCATCAGTATGTAGCTTTTTAAGGGGGCATTCTAGCAATGCTTAGCAAAATTTTAAGTATGTAAAAACAAACAAGGTTTGATGTAGAATTCCACTTCTAGAAATTTATCCTAAAGGTATAATCTGACAAATAAGTAAACTTACATGTATGTGTGTGTGTATTTATTTTAGCTCATAATAATTAAAAATTGGGAACAGCATAAATACACACTTAGGAAGGGGCTTTTTGAATGTTGTGGGTCAATACATCCCACAGTGGTGGTATACTAGGGAGCAGATGCTGCTGCTCTATATTTGTTGATAAAGAGGATGATGATTTACTGCAAACTTATATGAATACTATAATCCCATCTTTATAAATTTGCATAAAATGTTAGTGGCGTGCCTAAAAGGATGACACATCAGAAAAATTGGCAAAGGGTACTTCTGTGTGGTGGGATGATTACCAGAGATTTTTTAGCTTTCTCTACTAAGTATTTATAATTATGTATGTTTTACAAATTATTTTATAATCAGGAAAAAAATTAAACTTTTACTTAGGAAAAAAGTGCTCATTGGGTCAAAACCCTATATAATCTGGAGTTACTTCATGTAAAAAGTAAACTGTTCTACCCATCTTAATAGTCTCTGTGGGCTTCATTGTACCCTAATTGGTCAAGTTATGCTATATCAAGAAACTGAATTAAAATTACAGTTTATTTAAGATGAGGGAAGTGGGTAAAATGTTTCATTAAATATAATTGAAATTAAATAGGAATAAGTTTTATTTATCTAATTATTGAATGTTCATATTTCCTTCTATCTAATCTAATAAAAGAGTAATATTAAAATTGACTGTTTCTACGGGACGCCTAAGCCACGCTTACCAGCCAGTCAGAGCAGCTGTATGCAAATTAACCCAGTCAAGATGGAGGCTGGCAGTCACGGAGCTAGAGTAAGCAGGAGGCCTCTGTTGCACCAGGAGTAAACTGTCTGCTGGATGGCTGGGCGTCTCCCAGCTCCAGGCAGCATTGTTGCAACATAGTTGCAATTATGGAAGCCTCGGAGCTGAAGCAAACAGCAGGCTTCTGTTGCACCAGCGATGGAGGAAACTGTCTGCTTAGAGTCTACTAAGGCAACATTCAATTATAGAAGCCACGGAGCTGAAGCCAACAGGAGGCTTCATTACCTGCCTAGGCCTCGGCTTAAAGGAACAGTGTATCAAATATAGAAGATAAATAAACCCCAGAAACCTGCTTCCAGCCAGCTTTACTGGGACGTTGAGTCAATGGGAGCTGTGGGCAGCCTGAAAACCTGCACACAGCCAACAGCCCCTCAACCAAGCTGGCCAGGTACCCTAGTAGGGACCCTAAACCTGAAGGGACTGTGGGCAACCTGAAAGCCTGAAAACGGCCCTCAGGCTCGCACCCAGGCTGGCCACACCCCAGTGGGGTGAGGGACCCCACTGGGGGGCTTGGCCAGCCTGCAAACAGCCATCAGCCCCTCACCCAAGCTGGCCAGGTACCCCAGTAGGGACCCAAAACCACAAGGGACTGTGGGCAGCCTGGAAACGCCCCTCAGCTCCTCACCCAGCTGCCCAGGCACCCCAGTAGGGACCCAAAACATGAAGGGGCTGTGGGCAGCCTGAAAATAACCCTCAACCTGTCACCCAGGCTGGCCACACCCCAACGAGATGAGGGTCCACACTGGGGGGCTTGGCCAGCCTGCAATCAGCCATCAGTCCCTCACCTATGCTGACCAGGCACGCCAGCAGGTGGACATCTCCCGAGGGGTCCCAGACTGCGAGAGGGCACAGGCTGGGCTGAGGGACCTTCCGAGTGCACAAATTTTTGTGCACTGGGCCCCTAGTTAATAAATAATGAAGCATTACCTGTTTTTATTTTTATTTTTTTTTTTATTTTTTATTTATTTTTTTTTAATTTATTTTTATTGTTCAGATTATTACAGTTGTTCCTCTTTTTTCCCCCATAGCTCCCCTCCTCCCAATTCCCACCCCAACCTCTGACCGTGCCCCCCCCATTGTCCTCATCCATAGGTGTACAATTATTGTCCAGTCTCTTCACGCATCCCCAACACCCTTAACCCCCGAAAATTGTCAGTCCACTCC
>PVJC01035604.1:0-18169 GCA_004026665.1 Murina feae
CACACACACACACACACACACACACACACAAAAGGCGCCTGGCAGACTGGGGCCATCATAGGATATCCACTGAGGGGTCCCAGACTGTGAGAGGGCACAGGCCGGACTGAGGGACTCCCTCCACCCCAAGTGCACAAATTTTTGTGCACCGGGCCCCTACTTTGTAAATAAAAAGCAAGTTAGAAGGTATAGCAAGGGAATGTTCCATGGTCAAGAAAGTTTAGAAAAATGTTATCTGCTATGTCTTCACCTTGGAGATTTATAAGGCACAGAATACAGTCAATGCTCTGAGATCCTACAGTTAGGTTAAGTCTGTTTACCTGGCATTTTCTCAAGTTTGTATTACTACCCAGAAGCAAAGCAAGCGGATACGGTTGGGCTCTGAGAGCCCTCACAGATGACCTGGGTGGATGCCTTGCCCTCTGAGGACACAGTCTTCTCCATGGGAACAGCCACTCTCTGCAAAGAATGACTGTCGCCAGAAAGAAGACCAATCCCAGGGGAAGAGTGTTAAAGGGGATGAGACAAGGAATGGGTGAGGGCAGGGAAGTCAGCGAGGAAAAGGTGCAGCTCCACTCAGAGCCCTGCTCCACCCTTTGCCCACCAGGCACAGCTGCCAGGGGCATCCATGGATGTCCCAAGGACAGTCCTCTGGGCCATAGAAACCATGAGACCAACTACCCTGAGACAGCTGCCTTCTATTCTTTAATAAACTGTTTCCACCAGAAAAGGAAAACATAAAAGCAAGAGCTTTCTCTCCCTACAGCCACCCTCACTCCCATCCCTCCTCAGAGGCCTTACTCTCATTTGGCCAAGCTTACATTTTCACTGTGTGTAGGAGAAAGAATAAAGGGCATCTTGTTGAGAAAGGAGTATTATCTTTGAAACATTTTTTTCCTGTGTTGCATTGATTAATATCACAAGCAACACACTTCATTAGAGTAGATGACTTAGTATAAGACGTATATATAACAACTTTCAAAAAATAAAAGCACAAGGCTAATCTGCCCCCCACACATTACCATTGCTTAGGCTCTGGGTCTTCAGGTTAATATGGTGTCAAGATCCCTAGCGATTATCATTCAGCCTAGCATAATATGAGTATTTGAAATCAGGAAACCACTCCTGTGACCGGTTTCACTGAAACTAACTCTTTAATTTTATTTCTATTATTCTCAGGTCTCTAAGACACTATTTCGTTTGTCCCATAGACTGTAGGCAAAAGAAACTACCATGCCATGTTAGCTCCAAGTCCTCAGAACTATTCAATCAGCCTTCAAATGAAGTAGGTACCTGCTCGCTGCATTCTTCTTGGCTTTCCCCATAGAGCATCTTTCTCCAGGAAATGACCTGCACTGCTTTGCATAAAAGAGTATTTCCCCAAAATTGTTCAAGTACAGTTTTACCTTCTTTATATGCCAGACTATTTCAGGCCTCTGTCTCATAAAGAAGAGGATGGTGTGAATAAAATCTAATCAAATTAACTATTTTTTTCTAAACTATTTTCTCTACAGAAATGTGATCTGGTTTCTGACAGAGAAAGAGTCCAAGGATAGTTTAGATTATTTTGTCTGGGTTCCTTGGTGCATCTTCTACGGAAAATTACAAGCTCATGCTGGCAATTGAAATGGCTGTGCTGAGTTGAAGGGAGACTTTGGGGACTGGAGAACACGCCTTTCCCCACTGTTGCTATGAGATATGTAGGCTCAGTGTTGCCAGAGCTCCCAAATTTTCAATGGGATCCAGAAATCGAGACTTGATAAGAAACCTCCTGATGACTACGTGTTGGCAACTCGTTATTCAAAAAATATTATTTTTCACCCAAGTTCTGTGGGTTAGATAAGCCCCTTCTTCCCTCAAAGTGAACCATCTGCACCACAACTGTGGGCTGGTATAGAAATGGTGAGGAGGGAGCAAGAAAGGGAATACCAGACCTTCCGGAATGAGGCATGTGTAGGTTCTAGTCCCCTCAAATTCCTAATGGATGGGCAATCCTACTTTGTCTTTTAGCTTCTTAGGGGGAAAATGAGCCCAGGAATAGCCACACTAATTAAGCCTAGCGCTCTGACGGGGAGGAGGCGGGGTATGGAACGAACTCAGTATGAACCCCAGCCTCTCAGATAAGACACCCGAAATGGCATTGCCTTTGTAGTCAGTTTTCATGAGAGACCTCCCTGCTTTAGGGCTGCATAAAAATTGGGGAGTAGGACTGAACAGAATGGAAGGACCCATCTTAATTCATTTTGGAAAATTAAAAGCTTCTGTAGATTACAGAGTAGCATGGCTGGCCTGCGGTGAGAGCAAACAAGCCCTTCTGGTTGCTAAGAGACCCATAATGTAATCCCCTTCCCCTGATCAACACGTGAAACTCAGCAGAAAGAAAAGCAAGTGAAAGAGATTTTCATGAAGCTTTGAAAATAATGCCAAATTCAGCAAGTGGAAAAATTGCACCTTTTAGACAAAAGTCCCATGGGAGGTAAAGGGCTCCCCTCCCCATGCTTTTTCCCACTGTGACTGAAACAAAAAAAGTTCTTTAAAAAATGCCTGAAGGGAAGTTATCACTTCCAATAACTCTTTAAGGTTTTCCTTAGGCCCTCCCTCACCTTCATCCTTCGCAGCACACCATGCACATACCTCAGGAACTTGATTGTCCACTGGAAGAAGCGTGATGTTAAAGCAGATCCCATGCAAAGCCCCGCCATGCTGGTTACTGATGGAAAATGTGAACTGGACATGCCTTAGATGGGGGCCTATGTCACTCATGGGGGGCATGTAGGCCACTTTCATGTAGTTCACAGCATCCTGCAAAGCAAACCGAGATGGACACATGGATGCCAATTTGCAACATTAGAGACTTTTAGAAACCCAGGTCTTGGAGAATCATCTTGATAAGGACATGGAATATTGTAAATGCCACCACCATCAATTTGAGCATTCCAAAAAAGTCAACTTTATAAACCACATTTTCTAAAAATCAGGAGGGAAAAGGACAAAGAAAATAAGTAAATATATCAAGGACTCAAAGTCAATCAATTCTGTAAAAGACAGGACACTTGAATTTTAACAGCTTCACCACAAGTAGAGCTCTACCAGTTCAAGTAGCTGCATGATATTGGTCAAGCTGCTAAAACTTGCAAGGTCTCTGTTTCCTTATCTGTAAAATAAATGAAATTATAAAATAACAGCACTTATGAGATATGGTTGACACACTCATTTACAGCATCTAACTACAGAGAGGTTAGGCATAATTGGACCCAAACTACAGCTATAGCTGCTGTCTGCACACTTATCACCCTTGTAGGTCTTCAGAGAAGAGCCCACAGGAGTAGAAGAAAACTGATAAAAAATTTCGGACCAACAGATGCTCTGGTTGAATTATGTACCTTAAAAGGTATGTTGAAGACCTAATCCCTGGAACCTCAGAATGTGGCTTTATGTGGGAATGGGTTGTTGCAGATGTAATTAGTTAAGGTGAGTTCATAGTGGAGTACAGTGTGTCTTTTAATCCAACATAACTGGTAAACTTGTAAGAAGAGAAGAGAGATGAACAGGAAGAAGATAGCCATGGGATGGCAGGCAGAGGTTGGAGTAATATATCTACAAGCCAAGTAATATCGAAGAAAGCCCGCAAACCACCAGAAGCGAGGAAGACGAAACAGAGGATTCCCTTACGGGGTTTCAGAGAGAGAGGATGGCCCTGCCAACACCCTGATTTCAGGCTTCCAGCCTCGGACTGTGAAACAATAACTCACAGTTATTGTAAGCCATTCTGTTTGTGTTACTTTGACACGGCAGCTCTAGCACACTACTATGGCAGGATATTCAATAAACTGCATTGAGAGGAATAAAAACATATGTGCCTGGTCCCTGCCGGGAAACAATGCAAAAGTCTGTATTGAGTTACAAGGTTGTGGTCATATCCAGCTTGACTAAGCACTGTCAAATAGATGTTGCATGCTTAACGTAAATGCACAAGCAGAAAGAATAAAGACATCAAGCACTCGTAACAGATGTCAAAGGCCAGCATTCTCAAGGACAATACTAGGAGCACCATGTCTTCTCCGAGGATACTTCCTTCCATCATGTTTTTCAGCATCATAGCATGGCATCCCACCTGAGTGAAGGACTTCAAGCCCTGAGCTGCGGGATTCTTGGTCAGCTTTGGTATGCTGTCCACCATGAATAACTTCCCAGCGTCCAAGTGTCTAAAGAGAAATAGTACACACATCAGCTCATGTTTCCAAGTAAAGAGAATTAAATCAAATAGCCTACAACCAAGATTTTTGAAACTAAAGAGCTCGCCATAGGAAGAAATAAAATATGCCATCTTTATATCCTCTTTATGTTAGGGATTCTAGCCTTCAGTGTAACCTCATCAATGCTATTTTCATCACTGCTGCAAAAAAAAATATGTACAATATTTTCTGCTTTGTCATCTTGAAAGAGAATCATTATTCTCATCTTAAAAATGTTCCCTTGCTATCATGCACATGACACCAGGTAAGGTATATTCATGTCACTTCCTTGGATTGGGATCATAGAATATGACCATTTTGTGGCCTGCCATTCCTAAAAATAAAGCTATAGAGACTCAATACATTTTACTAAAAAGAAAAAAGTAGCATTCCCTTTAGAAAAAGGGGATTAAAGACTGTTTTTAGGCCACCTAAGCTAAAGACACTACAAGATACAGATCACTTACCCATTAATACAGCTGTGGAAGGGAGGTACAAGGTTGAGATTAGATTAAATGCTGAATTGAATGTATGTTCATGTCAGACAAGAAAGCAACTGAGCCACAGCACCATATATTGCCCCTCTGGACTCTCTGTCCTAGCACACAACCCTCCGCTAATGACCTCTCATAGACACCTGGGACTGGAAGAGAAAAACGGAGGCGTTGTTATTGTATAGAGCAGCTCCCTGTCATACGATTCCGTATCTATGAAATGCAGATGCTTCTTAGTTAGGTGGGCCGCCTCCGTTTCCTTCACAACCAGATGCCGGGAAACTCCAGGAGCCTCTTTTGGAAGCTGGTCATCCACCGGAGTGATATGAATTGTCACCACCTGAAAAGAAATGATCTGTAGAATTACCTTGAGTACCAAAAGGACACCAAAGAAAACACCCACAATCACCTCGTCATGGTGATTTTTGAAAACTTACAATTATAATATGCTTTCTCTGGAATGATTTAGGAGGTATAAAGAATGGGAACCAAAAATGGAACATTTTCCACCCATTCAATATTACCTTTTAAGAATGCAATTATCCCAATTGTAGGTAGTCATTCACAAGTGCTCTATAGAATGGGTATTTCTGCATCTCCCTTCCAGCAACCACCTGTGCATTTTTTACCTCCCTCTACTCAGATTCTAGAAACTGTGACATAAAATTTGGCTCCTCATTCTCTTTCCACATATGTATAAAACACCTCTCAGAGTCTCTACTTATAAAATTCCTAAATACTGTAGTGATCACACTCCACTCCCACCCCCGCTGTCATTCCCACTGTTACTGGCCTAGCTCTAGCTCTCATAATTTCTTCCTTACATCATTGCAACAGCTTTCTGCTGGCCCTAACTTCAGTGGCTAATCTAGACTTACATACCTGTAATGTTACCTTTTTAAAAATACAAATCTAACTAGGTTATTCCCTTCCTCAAAGTCTTAACAACCACCCAGGAGGGACAGACTTATTCAAACACCTTAGCATGGCATCTACAGTTTGGTTTTGATTGTTTAGTAATTTGTTTGCCAATATTATGGTGTGTGGTTTTTTTATTATTTTTAACATTTATTGTGAAAAGGATATATAACCCCCCACAGTTTGCACACCCTATTTTTCCACTTTATCTGCTACTCCTTTCAACATTAAGCCAGCACTCCAGCTGGACACAAAGGTCTGGGTCCTACACTTTAAGCTTTGGGTCATGCTGTTTCTTCAACCTGGAATTCTTTTCTCCTGCTTTCTCCAGCAGCCTGGGTTTTTCTTACCCTTAAAGGCTCTTCTTGAAACTTTCCCCAGTTTCTCAGTTGGAATTAATTGTTCCTAAATTTGTTTGTCTCTTGAGAAGCATTATTATTTTATGTCTTATATTATTTATGTCTTATATTATTATATTGAGACAATATAATAATATATTATATTAGTAACTCACACGTCTGTCTCTCCTAGACTGAAAGTTCCATAAGAGGGGGATCATAGAGTAGTACAAACCACATGGAATTTGGCAGTGGACAGACCATTAAAGGCCTAAGTATGTCACTTAGTAGCTATTGATCTTGAACAAGTCACTAAACTTTTTTAAATATCTATTTTCTTATATGTAAGTTAAGTATAATGACAACAGCCTCACAGAGTTGTTATGAGGATCAAAGACCATGTATATAAAAATGTCTCACACATAGTAGGTGCTCAATAAATATTCTGTTCATCTCTGTAGCTCTGCATCTGGCACAGTATTTTGTAGGTAGAAAACACTTCATCAGTGTTTGCTAACTGAATTCTTGAAGCACACTCACAGGTCTGGATCCTGCTAGAGGGCATGGAGGGTTTACTGAAGAGCTTTTTTTATTTTTTAAGTATATTTTTATTGATTTCAGAGAGAAAGGAAGAGAGAGAAAGATAGAAACATCAATGATGAGAGAGAATCACTGATTGGCTGCCCCTTGCATGACCCACACCAGGGACTGAGCCTGCAACCCGGGCATATGTCGACCCTCAACCACTGAGCCATGCTAGCTGGGCTGCCGAACAGCTTTATCATCACATTTTCTTATAATAATCCATGACTGGTTGTGAGAAAGCAATTACTTATTCTCTCTTGCAATGGTACATTTGCTTGGTGTCATGAGTATTCTTATCCTGGTTTTTATTTCTTTTAATGAATTTAATATTTTAATTTAATAACTTTATTTTAATAAAGTTAATATTGTCATACGCATAGATCTGAAATGACAATTTTTTAAAATATATTTTTTATTGATTTTAGAGAGAGAGGAAAGGAAGGCATAGAGAGACAGATCGAATGACTGTCTTCTGCATGCCCCCTACTGGGGATCAAACTGGTGACCTCTTGGTTCATGGGTGGATGCTCAACCACTGAGCAACACCAGCTGGCAGCAATGCCAATTTTGTCTACAACAATAGTATTCACAACACCCAATTTGAAAATAAAGTGACTTCCTTTTTAAATTGACATACAAAGCCAAAAAAACAAAACTACAATATAGAAAATACTGGAACATTAGCTGTGCAAACTGTGTCCCCTGAGGCAAATCAGTGAGCCCCTTTGGGATCAGTTTTTCTCTCTGCACATCGGGAATAATAATAATAGCTATTGTAGTGAAGTGTTGTCAGGATCAAATGAGGTAGCTAGTAACACTGTGAATACTTGGTAGTAGGTGTTCAATAAGTTAATTCCTTGTCTCCATTCTTCATTGCTCTTACAAAAGCCTACAGCATATGTGCTCCTCCATTATGAAGCATTTCAATAATTAAAAACTAAAGGCAGTTATCAAAATAAATAAACATGATGACAGTCATTTCTCCAGTCTCCTGGAGTCTATGTCACAGTTGTTTTTCCCCCCAATTATAGTTTTTTGCTAATCTACAAAGTTCAGAAATTCTCTGTGGGACTTCCCAGCCTCAGTGTGGATCAGTGAGGCTGCACTTAATTGAAAAACTGGATTTAATAAGAAAACAATAGTTATTGTGCCTTCAAAGAGACCATTTTCCATGCTAATTTAGTCTCCAACGTGTTCTTTGTGTGAAAAGAACGTACAAGGCATGGTTTTTTATACTCCTGTAGTAATTCTTGGTGGGCACATTTTTCAACATGCTTTATGATCGCCTAGGTTGATGTGTCTTTACATATTGATGCATGTTTAAACAATTACTGTGTGTGTGTCTGTGGATGAGAAAAATCCTATTTCAACAAACTCCACAGGGAAATGAACCACTTCCATTTTACTGAAATTTGGTTGTAACAAAGACATTCCTAAATAGCCATCCCCCAATGGTGGGGAAGCGATGCCCAGCCCAATCACAGGGCTCTCACTGGCCGGGGTCCCCTGCATGCCTCCAGTCTACTCATGGTCACAAGCACCCAAAGACAGGCTTATAAGGAACCCGAATACAAAGTGACAAATCAGTACACACAGTGACAAAGCCTAACCTTGACCCTCAGTGTTCATAACATGAGATTTTGTGGGCTGACATTTCTTCCTTGCTGACATGGATTCTTGATCTTTTCTTTGCCCTGACCTTCAATTCCTGCCTGATTCTTTATCTTACGGCTTCCTTTGAGTTTATGCTGTGCTAATTCTTGGCCCCAGGAACTACTTCCAATGCGTTTTTGCTCGTCCCATTTTCAGGTTTGACTTCTCAATGCTCACACCCTGGGTGCCTGTCTCTCGTCTGGTCACGGTTCGTTGCTTCCTTCCACTTCACCTACAGGCCTTTGGGGCATCTGCTTTCATTTCTCAGTCATCTTTCTGCTTCTCTCTTCTATCCTTATTCTGCGTTTTCCATCTTACTTCCAACGTCACTCTCTCCTGGTTTAAGATCTCCTGAAGCTTAAACCCCATAAAGCTCTCTATGCAGAAAGATAAAGAAGAGAATATTTTTAAAAATTCAAATTGAGAGCATGAGGCTTTATTTGATGATAGTCATGACAACCGAGATAGAAAGAGGGAGGGATTTCTTGCTGATATGTGAGCATCTTGTTGATGTACAAGTAGATCTCTCAGCAGGAGTATCCAGTTGGAAAGCATGAAAGGAGGTAAGAAGCATCCCTGTTTGTGCGACTTCCCTCCTGCTTTCATTACATTGTTTCTCACTGAGGAGATGCCCGGTTTCTGCCTCTATCAAAGGAAGTGTTTTAACATGTGGCCTAAACAATCACCTGAGTTTAACTTGACCTTCAGTGACCATGGAACCTACTGATTACAAAAGCTCCCATTAAGTAACCATTTTATCTGGACCTTTAGTTGAACAGCTGAAAGTTACAATTTTTAAAAATACTTTAAATATAATTTTATATGTAGGGCATGACTAGATACTGTCCAAACTGGAGATGCAATCATCAAGTAGACTAGATCGTCATTTAAGTCCCTTAAAATTTGGACTTTTCAATAAAGGTATCAGGGTTTTACAACAAAAAAATTCTCACCAGTGCACACACATAAAATATGTGTTCTTTTGTTGTGCACACACTAATTTCTGAAAACTCTGGAGAATTAAACTCTGCACTTACCACCTCTTCATCTCACTACCTCCCCCAGTTCTTACAAAATATTTCCGTTTTCTTATTTCTTCCTAGTTTCAATAGAAGTTGAAAGAACCAGAACAGTTTTTGAGGTTCTACTCTGAGTCAGGTACCAAGGCCTGAAGACACAGATGAATAATTTAGGATTCCTGTCATTAATGAGCTCACAGTTGATCCAATAAAACAAATAATGGCCTCACATTATAGTGATTTGATATTGGATCAGCTACATAAAAGGACCAGCTGACCCAGCGTGGGGGAACTGTGGAATGAGGGCACCAGAGAAGGCTTTAGGGAACAACCAATGTTATCGCTGAGAGAAGGTCCATGTCTGCAGAGAAAGTGAGCTGGCATTGCCACAAATCAAAAGAATGAGAACTGGGGAAATGGATACTAGATGAATTATATTGAATACAAAGTTACTATATCAGTGGATTTTAACTGTCCTCTGTTAAAAGGATATTGCTGATTTATTTTTTAAGAGACCCTGTGAGGAATTCTGAAGTTAATCTAGTCCCAAAAGATGAAGGTTGGAACTAAAGCAATGGCTAATGGGTGGGGAAGTATAGACAGATGAGAGAAATTTATCCAGTAGATTTAGTTAGATTTGCTGACTTATTAGTTATTCAGATATTAGAGAAAGAGAAGGGGTTAGGGATGACTTCAGGGGATTCTAGTTAGAGTGGTTTTGTGCAAGTTTGGGGAGAAAAATACTAAATGTCTGTGGACATGGTGTTTTTAAAATCCTGGTGAGATAGACATGTAGAGATGACAAGTAGAGAGATGAGTACACAAGGCTGAGCTGGAGAATATTTAGGAGCCAAACAAAAATGGTACATGAATATAGAGTAATTTCTGGGTTCTCTCTCTCTTCCTCTCTCCCTCTTCCTCAACATCTATATATATAAAAGCTTAATATGCTAAGTGTCTGACTGATAGGTCAACCGCTCGACCAGTAGCTATGATGCACACTGACCACCAGGGGGCAGATGTTCCAACCAGTAGGTTAGCTTGCTGCTGGGGTCCAGCTGACTGGGACTGTGCGAGACAGGCTGGACATGTCCTGGAGCCCTTCCATGGTCCCTCCCCAGCCGGCCAGTCAACCTGTCACAGTCCCCCACCATCCAGCTCCCATTGGCCTCAATCAGGACTGGGCGAGATGGCCCCAATGGGCCCCAATCACCGGCCAGGCTGAGGGACCCCACCCATGTACGAATTCATGCACCAGGCCTCTAGTAGATTAACAATTAAAGCAGAGAAAAATGTGTTTATGACTCCTTCTTTAGAAACCCATCTATCCAAAGAAATAATCTCGTAACTGGACCTACAATATTTAGTCTGACTTATTTTCCAATATTTAGAAATAATTTTATCTGAATAAAGTTTTTACTACACTGGCCCTCATTATAAAGGAATCTAACATTTACACTTGAACTTAAATATGATAGAAATAAAAATATAATTTATAAAATATATAATAGAAGAAAAGAAAAAAGCAGTCCCTAACTTTTTATTTTTAAAAAGGCATATAGTCTGCTAATAGTGACATGATATTCTAGTTGAAAACAAAGCTCAGTTTGAATAGATGCAACAGATGATTTAGAAATAAATCCTATCGATAGTTGTCATTTAGGATTAGCAAATCAACTAAGGTCTCAAGCAAAATGTAATCTAGAAATAAAATATAATAACACAAGAAAAGAAGGGACTGTTATTTGTAAAGGAGTTGATTTGTTACTTAATAAGCAGTTAAATTGAGAATTTTCTCATTCTCCAATTTTTCTTAATAGGAATCACCTAGTTCCTTCGATTTCTGGGCTCTCTGACATCATTCTTCCTGGTCATCCATTTTGGTTACCTTTATCTGAGCAAATAGACGAATAGCTCAATCATCTATGCATTGGCTAATGTGAGCGACTATGACATGAGAAAATATTATATAACAAACAGGGACACAAGCTGTAAATAGCCATTCCAGAACTGATTCAAGATTTGCTTAGAGCCCTGTACATGCTCCCTTCCAACATAATAAGGATAAAATGCCTAGAAAAATAAACTATATGTAGTAGGTGATCATTTATGTGCAGCTCTCCTTTTTTCACTCCAACCACTAACCACCCTCTCCTTGCAGGGAGTTCATCTTCTTATAGTTGTCCAGATACTATACTAACTCCATCTTTGTAATTTTTATATGAGAATCCCTCCTAACAATGATTTCTGCATTCTGCGAATTTAAATGATATCCTTGAGTGGTAGTAAAACTCTTAGTTCTTCAAAAGCAACAATAGATAATAGCTAATTTATCTATTGAGTGCTTACCATGTGCCAGAAAGTTCGTTGTACTTTATATATATACTAGTGGCCCAGTGCACGAAATTTGTGCACATTAAAAGGGGATTAATTAGAGGAAATATTTTAATATTGCTATTTGCCCTTTCTCTATAATAGAAGTCTCAGAGATTAAAGAAAATTAGTAAAATGTATATGAAAATCTTCCTCCTGTCAGAGTCTGGGGTGCACCATGGAACCCAGAGTCAAGTCTTCAACCACCCACGTGCACCTCAAAATCACTTGAGACCCAAACCTGGATGGCCCCACTTCATTGGGCTAGATCCAGACCTGGCCAGTCCCATCCTGTCAAGCCCTGCCAGGTGGGGGGGTGCAGCCTCAGGTCCCCTGGGTGCCAGGGCAGGGGGGCATGGCCTGAGGTCCCCCATCAAGCCCTGCTGGGTGGAGGAAGTGGCCTGTGATCCCCCAGCCTGGCGCCAGGGCAGGGGGCACAGCTTGAGGTCCCCTGGCCTGGGGCTGGAGTGGAGGCAATGGCCTGAGGTCCCCTGGCCCAGCACCAGGGTGGAGGGCACACCTTGAGGACCCCCGTCAAGTCCCGTTGGGTGAGGGGCACAGCCTCAGGCCCCCTGGCCTGGGGCCAGGGCAGGGGGCATGGCCTGAGGTCCCCCGGCCTGGCACTAGGGAAGAGGGTGCAGCCTGAGTTCCTCTAGCCTGGTGCCAGGGCAGGAGGAGCAGCCTGAGGTCTTCTGTCAAGCCCTGCGGGTGGAAGGCATGACCTGAGGTCCCCTGTCAAGCCCCATGTAGGAGGTGGGTGGGCGAGCAGCCTCAGGTCCCTGCTGATTGCTTCTTAAGGCTCGTTATGGGAACTTAGCTTCAGCTGTGGGTGCAAATTGGCCGGAGTGATGGTCAATTTGCATATTCCCTCTTTATTATATAGGATTACTTATTCTCACAATCATTCTATAAGGAACTTGTATTAGTCCCTGTTTTACAGATGAGGAAACTGAATCACAGATCAATCAGATAATTGTGTCAAGTGCAGGAGAGAAACATAGGCAGCCTAACTCCACAGCTTATATTTGAACTACTACATATAAAATGTCAGTGTTTGCTTGAGGGATATGAGCAAAGCAAATTTTGTGAGGTGTCCTCTAAGGTGCTGGAAATACCACACACAAAAATTTGCAGAACTCATTCGAAAAGTAAATGGTAGAGAAGTGATGTTACAAAGAAATTGACTTACTTTTGTTTACTCCATTGCTTCTTAGTCTTTGAACCTTGAAACCTATTTTCATATAGTCCCTAATAACATCTCCCCAGAACTGATATCTGCGGACAAGGCTTTGAGAAGTGTTCAGAATGGCCTCTTACCTGTGGCATTGAGAGATTTGGAGGTTCATGGCTGTCCCAAAGGACAAATTCAAAAGAATCTTCAAAGATTTCTCCACCAAAGTGACGATAGTAAATGATGCCATTAAACAGGTCCCTCTGAAGGAAGCCAGGGACAGGATAGCCTATTGGGTCCACAAAACACCAAATATTTTTGTTACCAACTGCAAGTGTTTGGGTATAAAGATATTGGACTTATCTCAAGCCTTCTCAGCATATCATGTTGTATGTACCTAAGGAATCTTCATAAAAGCTTATACATAATAAAGCAGGAAAATTAAAGTTGTTACATCTGTCTTAAAATATGTCGATGAATTAGCATTAGAAAAGTATTTTTAAGAAACACTGTCTTAAGAAACACTACTTGATCCCTGTGCTCCTGACTATTTTAAGAACTAGTTATGAAATTATTCTAACAAAATATAAGGAAATGTTATTCGTGAAATTACTTTAGCAATAATCTACAATAAGCCAAACATCTCTCTTCAAACTTATTTGTTCTATCACTGTGCTTGGCTGACTTAATTTTTCCAAGTGAAATGATTACTTTCAGGCCCAGGAACTTTCTTTGAATGAATAAACTTCAAGTCTCTAAGTCTCAAGCTTCCCATCTATAAAATGGGAATAATAATAGTAATTCACCTCATAAACTGATGTCCACCTTCACACAAATATCTTAACTGCCCAGAACTTACCTATCAGTCCTGACCCCGGCTTCTTCATGATCTCTCCTGCTTGAGGAGGTCTCGTGACATTAAAGAAGATGTAGTCATCACTGGAGTCCATGTCTGAAGCTCTCAGCATGGAACCCTGGATCAGTGTGATCTGGCCCTCCTCCAGTTCAATAATGACATTATTGATGAGGAACGGGGGACTGTCATCTTTGGGCAAAATATTGATGGGAAACTTGTAGCGGATGCTGTGATGACCATCAAATATCCTGAACACCACGAAGTCTTTGGTGGAGTCGCTGTCATCGTGATGATAGCGAACAACTCCAGCCTGCAGGTCAGCCACGGTGAAGAGAAAGCCTTTCCCCCCTGAAGGAGAGAGCAGAGATGGCACTGCCTGAGGGAGGAGTGCAAAGGCGGCCCCGAGAGGGAAAGCTGCTCTAGACCAAAGGGCCCTGAGGAAAGGGGTGCAGCTGATACTTTCCCTGTTTGGGAGAAACCACCTCCACCAATGAACACGGGTTGTAACGATTATTAGCTGTGTAGACTAGGCAAGGGATTTAATTTATTTGAGACTCATCTATAAAGCAGAAATAATACCTACCTCATAGTCCCTCCTGTGGATGGGAGAACTTAAACAAAAGTAAGCCGGCAATAAATGTTAATTATTGTTTCACTCATTGTTATCAACCTACACGGCAGTACTTCTTACTGGGGTGGTCTCAAACCAGCAGCATCAGCGCCATCTGTTAGAAACGCACGTTTTCAGGCCCTAGCCTGGACCTACTGAAATAGAAATTCTGGAGGTGGGCCCAGCATTATGTGCTTGATCAAACCCTCCAAGAGTCCAACGCATGCTAAAATGTGAGAATCATTGGCTTATTGACCAGGAGCTAGAGCTCTGGCATCAAATGGCCTCGGTTCAAATCCCAGTTCTGCCACTTTCTAGGTACATGACCTTAGGCAAGTTGACTTCTCTAAGTCTCAGTTCCCCATATGTAAAGTAGGGATGGTAATAGTACCTCACTTCATAAGGTGATGTGAGATAAAGCATGCAAAAGAATTTGCACCATATCTGGCACAAAGTAAATAATAAAGATTAGTACTACTTCCTATAGCCTCTGAGCCCAGAACAGCTTTGTTTTATGGGCTACTTTGTTTCATAGTATTAATAAACATTGCTTCACTTTGTATAAACATTTATCATTCTTGATGGCAGGAGCCTCATTACTCTCCCCACACCATGTGTTTGTGTCAAAAACCTCACTGGAATCATGATTAAACACTAGTCTAATAGACACTCCAAGCTACTTACCCAATAGCCACTTACTGCCTCTCAGTACCAGGATCCTAGTTCCATTTGGAATGGCATGGGACTGATTTTTAAAAATCATGTCCCCAGACTCTACTCATGTTGGGATAGCATGTGCATTGGTAGGAGATATAAGTGAAAGTTATTGGGTCAGACTCCTGGCACAAGTGGTTAAAGAAAGCAAACTAAGATGGCATAACTTTTTTCTTTCTTCCTTCCTTCCTCAAATGCAGACCCAATGCTAGAAGTGTAGGCGCCATCTTGTGAGCACCGACAGAGCAGAAAAGAGCATCTGGCATCATGGATATGGAATGCTACATCTGGACAACTGATCACATGAGGAAAATATGAATTTTTAAGCCCCTATAATTGAGTTTCCCTAAAGGCAGCTGAGCATCCACCCTAACTGTCAGACTCAGCATAAGCTGACCTGGCACGGTCCTGGGATTGGACAGGAGAATTCATCATTTTATTTTTGATTTCGAAATTCCCCTATCATAAATGATGATAAATAAGAGCTCTCTGTCTGCTTTATAATTAGGCAAACTAAGAGGATAATTGAATTAAATCCTCTGAGCTCATTACCAGGAATGGACTATATCATCATAAAGTATGGCTGTTATTTTTATTAGGATCATTAACCTTAACTACCATCCTTATAATTATAAACTCATTTCTTTTAAACTATGGTAACTGCTCCTAATATCATAACATAATGATTACCAAAGTATTTTTAAAAGCATGTTTTTCTGTTGTTCAATACATTTCTCTGAGACAGAGAAAAGAGAGGAAAATATTTTTGTCTTCCTACTGGGATGAGATAATCAATTAAGGAGCATATTCAGAAGGAGCCCAGTAAGGCATCGGAACTTTAAATAATGAACCGAGCCTAAGGCACCCTAACACAAATGTTTCAAGATCTCTCGATTTGGGGGATATGACAATTCAGTTAGTCATGGGGCCCAAGAGATGCGGTGTGTATCCTGTTAAATATGACTTGCTTTTGGAGAAGTTTCTTCTCCAGCTCTTTGCTCGGTTACCAAGGCTGATCCTTCACCTCTTACTGTGAGCCGCCCGTGCTGCAGGCCGTCCACGCTGACCAGCTGCACAGCATGGATGTCGTCGTTGTCGACGACCTGAAACTGCTCCCAGGTGATGGCCCGAGACTGCCCTTCCAGGAGATTCAGACCTGCAAGACAAAGCAAACACGTCCTACGACATGCCAACACGCGCACGTTAAGACAAAATTAACTCGCAAAACGAGCTGAAACTGTCCTCTCAAAAGCTTTTTAAGAAACTGGAAGTTAGCTTTTACTTCTACTAATCCTTTCACTTTTGGTACTGTCCCCTCCCATCTGACAGCTGGCTCCTCAGGACATATCCTTAGAGACACGACAATGCCAGAAAGCAAACACCAAGGAAAGAGCAGACGCTATGCTCACAGGGGCCTCTCACTCACAATGTCCACAAGGACTTTTCCAAAGGCCACATGCAGATATTTTGTGGGCAGAAGCAGCGGAAGTACTTTTACAAGTACAGCTGAGCCTGGAGCAATGGGGGTTTGAACTGCACAGGTCCATTTATACAGACTTTTTCAATAAGTACCGTAAATGTGTTTCATCCTCCTAATGATTCTCCCTTTTCCCCTTCCTCCTGCTTTCAGTGTAGGATTAGTGCATGCAACCTGCCTCAGTAGCTGTTGCTAGGGAACCTGAGCTAAGACATACAGCATATTTAAGGGAAGGAAGAAAGGGAGGGAGGGAGCGATGGATAGAAGGAGAGACGAGATGAGGGAGGGAGGGAGGGAGGAAAGGAGGAAGGGAAGGAGAGAGGGACACGTACATATAAAGCAGCAATTCTCAACCTGTGGGTCTCACCCCTTTGGGGGCTGAACGACCCTTTCACAGGGGTCGCCTAAATACATCCTGCATATCAGATATTTACATTATGATTCATAACAGTAGCAACATTACAGTTATGAAGTAGCAACGAAAATAATGTTATGGTTGGGGGTCACCACAACATGAAGAGCTACATTAAAGGGTCGCGGCACTAGGAAGGTTGAGAACCACTGCTGTAAAGAATCTCTGTGACTGATAATAACAATTTTGAAGCCAAAAGTGTACAGTATGGCTCAGGACAAGGCATCACAAGGGACCCAGCAAAAGAGCAAGCAAGAAGACCAGAAGTATAGATAGCAAAACATTAACAGTGGTGATGTCTGCACAGGGAAGTAATAAATGATTATGAAGTAATAAATATTCATTTATTACTATATCATTCACTTTTTCTTGATAATTCATTACTATTCATTTTTTTTACTATTTATTTATTGTATTTTTCAATTATGTATGAACACATAAGCTCATACAAGTAAAATTTTATTTTAAAACCGAAGTCTAATGTTCAGAGTAGCCAAAACCAGATTGAGAGCTCTCTTAACAAGCCTGGGTTTCGCAGATCACACATAAATATACAGACTATTAAGTCTCTATGCTCATGTAATAATCTACTTAATATGTAATTATAACTAAACTACAGGACACCAGTTCCTTCTTTTCTTTTCATTATCCCTCTAACAGAGGTAGATGAGACACAGAGTCAAAATTATAAATCAAGGCAGCTCAACCAATGTTATCCACTGCTAGTGAAACTCACATGCAGACAAACATGTGTGCATACTTATACCCACATGCAAGCATACACACGTACACACACACACACACACACACACACACACGAGATTTATTTAAGCTGCCACTAGAGGATTTAAATCAGACACAGGGGAGAAACAAGATGGCGGCATAGGGTAGACACCGTATATGCAGCTGTGAACAACTATTTCAGAAAAACCACGAAAAGAACACACGGACACCACTCGCACCCACAGGATGGCTGGCTGAGTGAAAATCCTACAACTAGAGAAGAGTCTGAGACTCAGAGGAGCAGCGGAAGCAAACTACAGACGTACGAAGGCGCACGCACGGGGCTCGGGGAGAGGGCTGGCGCCGGAGGACGCGGTTCTTTTCCAAAACGAAGAGAGCCACAAGTCCCGAGCGGCTCTGAACTCCAGTTCCAGGCGAGTTTCTGAGGTCCCACAGACACCCAGAGAAGGGGAACTGACTGGCACCGGGAGGAAATTCAAAGCGGATTTCTCTCAGCGTTGCTTGCAGCAATTACCGTGGGACACAGAGACCTGGTGTCTCTCAGCACAGGGCTGAGAAGCGCCATAGCTA
>PVJC01035605.1:0-18159 GCA_004026665.1 Murina feae
TTGGTGGTCCAGTGGTTGGGATATGTCTCTCCCAAACACTTCACTTTGCCAAAAATCATTGATCATTTAAATCTCTCCAGTACCTACCCAGCATTCCTCACACTACAAATCCCTCTTAACTTCCTCTCTCTATATGTATTTTTCCTTTTATTCATAGCACATGTCATGTTCCAGCATACCGTATAATTCGATGAGGTATAATTATTATTATCTCTTTCCTGTTTCCCTGCATTACAAACAAAACTTGTCAGAACATGGAAATTGGTCTTTTGTTCACTGATCTATCCCAAGCACCTCAAATTGTACCCAGTGTATTATATGTATTCAATAACTATTTGTTGAATTAATGGAGTTTCAGCTTAGAAAATTCTTCTTTTAAGAAGCAGTACTTTTTTCAAGAAGTTTTCCTAAATCCTCTTCCTCCATTTTTCCTCCAACTTGGCCTAGGTTGTGTCCACCCCATGCATATCCTTAAGCATCCTATATTTCTAACCTCATAGCACTTACCAAGCTCTATTGTAATGATCTATTCATTTCTAACACTAGGTTATAAGTTCTGTGAAGATGGAAATTTGTCTTCTTCACAGTGCCTAGCTCCAGAAATCCTCAACATACAAGGTTGGGCAAAAGTAGGTTTATACTTGTGAGTACAGGAAACAGTTTATATTTGTATTAATTTTTATTTTTTTATTATGTTTCATACAAACAACTATAAACCTACTTTGCCTGACCCTATATTTTTGATGAATAAATAAGTGAATAAACAAGTGAAAGAATGAACAAAGCTCACACCCTACTATGATGACAAATAGCCCCAACGATATAGTTAAATGGCTGTTCGGGTTGATGGAAGCATAGAGTTCTGTGAGTACCTAAAGGAACACCTTCACTCTGGTGTTTGAAAGTAAGGAAATTTAGAGTGGATATTGAGAGAAGGCTTCTCAAAAGAGGTAGTACTTGAGCAAGAAAACCGAAGAATAATCAGGAGTATAAGAGCCTAGTAAATTTGGGATTAGGGAAACAGAGTCCTAGAGAGTGGCAATGGCCAAGCAGTGGTACTAGATGAAAGGAACGATGGCTGACTAGAGCTGAGTGATAGGAGCATCCCAGCCAGAAAGAACGCCTACCATTCACAACAGCATGGATGCACATGGAGAACATTACGCTAAATGAAATAAGGCAGAGAAAGATAAACATTACATGATCTCATGCATTTGTGGATATAATGAACAACATAAACTTCTGTAAGTGGAAAGTGGTAGCACTTACAGAAGGTTTGCAGGTACTGCTAAGGCTTGTACACTCTAACTTAAAAGTGAAGAGGATAGCCCTAGCTGGTTTGGCTCAGTGGATAGTGTCAGCCTGCGGACTAAAGGGTCCCAGGTTCGATTCCAGCCAAGGACACATGCCTGGGTTACAGGCTCAATGCCCCCAGTAGGGGGAGGGCAGGAATCAGCCTATATTGATAGGCTGATTCTCTCTCATCATTGATGTTTCTATCCCTCTCCCTTCCTCTCTGAAATCATATATATATACCAGAGGCCCAGTGCACAAATTCATGCATAGATTAGGTCTGGCTGACCTGTCCCAGTTGGGGGCAATTGAGACAGGCTGCCTGGGGGGAGAGGACACAGGAAGTCAGCGGGACAGCACTGACCCTGATGGGGGTGGGGGAACCAATGGGGAGCAGGCGGCTGGGGTAGGGCCTGTGGGCAGTTAGCTAGTTGGCCCCATCCCCTGCTCAAACTCCCAGTTGAACTGGTTGAGAGGACAACTTGTATATTAGGCTTTTAGTATATAGGATATATATATAAGAGGATAGCCTGGCTGTTGTGGCTCAGTGGTTGACTATTGACCCATGAACCAGGTTTAATTCCAGATCAGGACACATGCCTGGGTTGCAGGCTGGATTCCCAGTGCAGGAACATCGCTAATGTTTCTAACCCTCTCTCCTGCTCCCTTCCTCTATCTGAAATCAATAAAAAGATATTTTTATAAAAAGTTAAGAGGGGAAAAGGAGTTTTAAAATAATGGGGGTAAATCACTGTCAAAACAAACTCTAAGTCCCTCAGATCCAAATATGTAAAACTCACTCAATTTCTAAATTCACCAAAAATTTCTTATTTTCTAATCCTATAGAAATCTGCCTTTACTCATGGGAAAAAAAATGGTTCCTGGCGATCTGTACAGAAAACCCTATTTTGTGTTTCTTTCATATAAATTTTGCTCTGGTTTCATCAGTTCTATGAGAATTTGTTTCACGTTTTACCCTCAGTGATGTTGTTGTTCCCACCAGCATACCTCTGATCCTGCTGTTTCTTCCATCTGGAAGTCTATATCTTCAAGCTATTTTCTTCATGGAAAGTCCAGGATGATTTTTCAAGATGGAGCTCAGTTGCAGAGCCTTCCCCATATCTTCAGGGCATCAAGGCTCCACCTTGTGTGCTCTGACAGCAGGCTTCTATAGCTGCCAATGGCGATTGTATATTCGTTGTCTGGGGACATATTAATAGGCCTAAGTGAATATGTACCCATACTGCTCACCTCTGAGAAATCCAGACTGCATAGCAAATAGGCAATGGTAAATAAATGCTCTCCAAATAGAAGAGAGAAATATGAGTGATGCAAGGTGTTACCAGGTGAGGTTTCCAAAGGTGAATATCAGAGAGTAAGGTAAGCACTCACCATCAACATGAGTACTCAGACATGATAGCAATAACTTACTAAGTCTCCATCAAAAACTGAATAGGGACTTTATTTATCTTCTATGTTCACACTACAAAGTAATCAGGTAATGAATGGTCAGAGGTAGTGTCTGAAACCGTGGGAGGTATTTGAGAGCGAGTGAGCTCCATTCAATTTGTATTTTATATTAAAAAATGTCCTGAGGTCTTTGGAGACTAAAATAGTTCTAAATAAATCAAAACAAAAATTAAAAATATACTGAGCAATAGAAGCAACAATAGTCAAAGAAGTACGTACTGGGAGACTAAGGTGGTAAAAAACATATGCATGCAAGTTTCATCCTAGAAGAGAAATAAATGAAAGAGGAAATTATCTTACAAAGACTCCACAGGGTGGATAATGCATTTGCAATTTCAGAGAAGATTGTGTCTCCTGAAAGACCAGAAAAAGGAAAAAACAAACAAACAAACAAACAAACATATGTTTGGTTTACACAATCGCTTGCTGACTCAGTTTTCTGTCACTGTTAGCTTAAAACACCATTTTCTTGATTGGAGTTTAATGGAGGAAAAACATTACAAGGAGAACATTTAGATCCACAAACATTTACTGAATGTTGGTGCTCCAAGCCTCATGCTGGGTGTTTTCCAATTCATTATCTCATCTAATCCTTACAAGGCATGGTGGCGGTTGGGATGGGGGTGTTATCAGTCCCATTACACTCTTAAGAGAAGCTTAGACTGGAGAAGAGGCTTTCCCAAGGCCATAGAGGTATTGACTGGCAAAGCTTCCAGCTCCACAATACTGACTTTTCCTTAAGGACAACCGCCTCACTTTTCTCAATATAATGGTAATGTCACTTTAAATTTTAGTTTCTTCTTTTGCAAAAGGGTATGAATAGTATATAATACCTGTAAGCACTGTTATACCTACCTTATGAATGAAGAAATTGAAGTATAGCAAGACTAGGACCTTGTGCATAATTATATAGTGAGAGTTGAAATTTAAACTCAGGGTCCAGCTTCAGGGTCCATGACGTTATCAATTATGTTGTTTATTAGTATTTTATGTTACCTGCCTTGAAGGATTTTCATGAGGATGAGGAGTTAAACACATTTTTCAGCAAATAGCTAGGACTAAATAAACAGTTGCTATTGCTATTGCTGTTCTCATCTTTATATTAACTCTTGAAGCAATGTAAACAATAACTAGTTTCCCCTTATCTGCGGTTTCACTCTCTGCAGTTTGTTACACATGGTCAACCACAGTCTGAAAATATTCAATGGAAAATCACAGAGATAAACAAGTCATAGGCTTTAAATAGGAGACATTCCGAGTGACATAATAAAATCTCGTGACTGCTCTGCCCCATTGCGCAGGTGACTTATCCTTTTGTCCAGTGTCTCCCCACTGTAGATACTCCCCACTCCTTAGTAAGGTAGTGGCTATTTGGTTTCAGACCCATTGGCAGGGTCTCTCAGAGCTTGTGTTTAAGTCACCCTTATTTTTCTTAATAATGGCCCCAAAGAGGAGAAGTGATGATGTTGGTAATTCGGTTATGCCAAAGAGAAGCCATAAAGTGCTTTCTTTAAATGAAAAAGTGAAAATTCTTAAGACATTTTATCATCCCCATCAACACAAGACAAAGAAGGGAGAGTACAGGACAATATATTTTGAGAGAGAGAGAGAGAGAGAGAGAGAGAGAGAGAGAGAGAGAGAGAGAGAGAGAGAGAGAGAGAGACCATATTGATATAACTTGTATTACAGTATATTGTTATGGTTGTTCTACTTTATCATTAGTTATTATTATTTACCTCTTATGTTGCCTATTTCATAAATTAAACTTTATGAAGTTTAGGGAAGAAAACATAGTACATAGAAGGTTTGGTGCTACTCATAGTTTCAGGCATGCTCTGGAGGTCTTGGAACATATCTCCCAAACATAAGGGGGACTATTATGGAGATATAATGGATGAGGGAAGCCTTGATCAGAGTTTAATTTGTTGCTTTTAGTTTTTAAAGTTATTACAGTTGCTTCCAAAGTGTCCAGTAGAACATGAATCTCTTCAGACAAAAACAAAATAAACAAAATAAATAAAAGTTTCATGATAGGTACTTTAGTTGTACTTCTGCAGGAAGAAAAGTCATTTAAATTGTTCATCTATAATCACAGTATAATACATGGATGTTTGGGGATTCTTGAAGACAATAAAAAGCACTTTAAATACTTGTAAGCACATGACCACTATGCAAATAATTCTAGACCTTGCCCCCTGCCTACCAAAGGATATTTCTGAATGAGCGTCAAGAACCAATAGGTAGAAGCAGAAAGACCTGTCTCCTGTATTATATGTGTATGAAAAGATAGGTCAAATTTAAAACTGTTGACTTTATGACTGTCCCAAGGCCAAGAGTGATTTGCTCACTGACCTAACAATTAGGAGGAAGCTGGGTCTTTTAAAAGATGAAAATAAAGCCATGTTAAGGTGCACAGCAGTTGCTAAATTCAGCACCACTTTTTCGTGACAAAGTGTTGTGAAAATACCCAGCCTAAAATTTATATCAATGTATGTCCTTTTTGTTTACTTCCTGATTTTCTAATTTGGCGTAACCCCCAGTCCAATTTTGGTTTGTTTCTAAATTGACTATTTGCTTCTATATTAATTGGAAGATACCATTATCCATGTGGAGGCTAGACACACATAGAAATCCAAAGACTGGGTAATACTATGAACCATTTTTCATGATTTGAATAACAGTTACCTCTCTTGAGTACCTACTATATGCCACCACTAAATTAGAATCTTTAAGAAAAAAACTAGAGTCCTGGTGCACAAAATTTATGTACTGCGGGGGAGGATCCCTTAGCCTGGTCTGTACCCTCTCACAGTCCGGGACCCCTCTGGGGATGTCTGCCTGTCCACTTAGGCCTGCTCCCTATGGGCCTAAGCCAGTAGTCAGACATCCCTCTCACAGTCTGGGACCCCTTGCTTCTTACCACCCACTTGCTCACTGCTCCTTACTACTTGGTTCGCTGCTTCTTAGTGATGCTTCAGAGGTCTGGCTTCTGGCTGAGTAGTGCTCCCCCTGTGGGAGTGCACTGACCACCAGGGAGCAGCTCCTGTGTTGAGCGTCTTCCCCTTTTTGGTCAATGTACATCATAGCAACCAGTCATTCTAGTCATTCTACTGTGATGGTCACTTAGGCTTTTATTATATAGATGATCATGCAATCCTCACAACAGCCTTTGCAGATGATGAAACTAATGCTAAGATAGGTGAGATGGCTTGACCAAGAATACACAGGCTTAAGTTGAAATTTTAGAATTTTAGGCTGGGTATTTTCACAACACCTTGTCACTAAAAAGTGGTGCTGAATTCAGCCACAGGCTCTGTCTTTGCCTCTATAATGTGTGCCCTTTAGAGGTGGAGGTTCATTTCATTCACCTTCCTGTGTCCATTAAATTCATGTTAGGATGGCATGGGCAGCAATTGTAAAGCAACATGTCAGGGCAAGTTTTAAGACTGTGACTGTCTTCTTCTCACCTAGGACCAAGCAGAAAAATATATTTCACAAACTCCATGACACCAATGGGGTTTAAGAAAAATCTATATACAGCCTAAACTTTAATCTCCAAAGTGAGAAATTAAATTCTCATCCTAAAGGTTCAGTTCCTTTTGGCTTGTCTGTCAGAGGCAGTATTCACCTGGTCAGAATTAGGAAATTCTGAAAAGACTCTTCTCTCTTCTTCCTTGACTATATATCTCAGGGTATACATCAGTCACTGTAGAACAATGCATTTCTTAGAATACGGCCACAGAGGAAGATGTTTTCCTCTTGACTTTTACTTTCTGAAAATAGCTTGTCATCTTGTAACCTCCTTTTTAGTAACCAGGAGATAGCCAGGTAACTTATATGAGCGAGAGTTCAGAGACAGCCTTTATACAACAAGTACTTTGGATTTTATTCTGAGAGATGAGGAGAAATTGGAGGGGTTTGAACAAAGGTATAACATAGCATGGCTTATGTTTTACAAGGATTACATGATTGCTTTATGGAAAAAGGACCTAGAGCAATAAGGATAGAGGAAATGGTAGCTAGAGAGGCTATTGCTAAACTCTGGGCAGGAGATAGTGCTAGATTGTCAGATATCACAAGGTAGTCGAGATGGTGAGAGAGGGGCCCTTTTATTCTCTAGGCTTCTGTGGGTTGGAAAGCCAAGGATAGCCATTTTCTTTTTGTGGCTTGTTACATGCCTTCGCAGGGTTAGCAGACCCAACATGTGCTTTATGCTTGAATTGAGGTTAAAGGAATAAAATAAAATAAAATAAAATAAAATAAAAGGAGAAATCACCAGAAGAGAAATCAATATTTGAAAATTGTTTGTCCACTACAACTGTAGGCTCAGTGAAGGCAGGCAACTTGCTTGTTGTGTTTTCATTGTTTCTCCAGTACTTGCTATGTGGTAGACATTCAGTAGATATTTGTGAAGAATACATGCCTTATGAAAACAAACTATCAACAGAAAAGACATTTAATCTAAGTAAACTTCAGGTCTTTTTGCTTCTGGTAGATTCTTTTTGTTCAATATTGTTATACGGCTGAATCATTCACATCAAAGGTCAGGTGAAATTGACTGTGAATAAGAAAGTTCTGAAATTCATGTCCCTATGATGCCTAATCTTCTAATCTAATAAAATAGTAATATTAAAATTGACTGTTACTACGGGACACCTAAGCCATGCCCACCAGCCAATCAGAATGGCTGTATGCAAATTAACCCAGTCGAGATGGAGGCCAGCAGTCACAGAGCTAGAGTAAACAGGCAGCTTCCTTTGCACCAGGAGTAAACTATTTTCAGGCTGGCTGCGCTTCTCCAGGCTCCAGGCAACATACTTGCAACATTGTTGCAATTATAGGAGCCTCAGAGCTGAAGCAAACAGCAGGCCTGGGCCTGACTACTAAGGCAACATTCTTTCAATTAGAGAAGCCATAGAGCTGAAGCAGACAGGAGGCTTCATTACCTTCCTAGGCCTCGGCTTAAAAGAACAGTGTATCAATTATAGAAGATAAATAAACCCCAGAAACCTGCTTCCAGCCAGCCTTGCTGGGACATTGGGTCAATGGGAGCTGTGGGCAGCCTGAAAGCCTGAAAAGAGACCTCAATCCATCACCCAGGCTGGCCACACCCCAATGGGGTGAGGGATCACACTGGGGGGCTTGGTCAGCCTGCAGACAGCCATCAGCCTCTCACCCAGGCTGGCTAGGTACCCTAGTAGGGACCCAAAACCTGAAGGGACTGTGGGCAGCCTGCAAGCCTGAAAACGACCCTCAGGCCCACACTCAGGCTGGCCACACCCCAATGGGGTGAGGGACTCCACTGGGGGGTTTGGCCAGCCTGAAAACAGCCATGAACCCCTCACCCAGGCTGGCCAGGTACCCCAGTAGGGGCCCAAACCCTGAAGGGACTGTGGGCAGCCTGAAAATGCCCCTCAGCTCCTCACCCAGGCTGCCCAAGCAACCTAGTAGGGACACAAAACCTGAAGGGGCTGTGAGCAGCCTGAAAATGGTCCTTAGTCCATCACCCAGGCTGGCCACACCCCAATGGGGTGAGGGACTCCACTGGGGGCTTGGCCAGCCTGCAGACAGCCATCAGCCCCTCACCCAGGCTGACCAGGCACGCCAGCAGGTGGACATCCCAAGAGGGGTCCCAGATTGTGAGAGGGCACAGGCTGGACTGTGCACTGGACCCCTAGTTAGATAATAAAAATGGTTATTAAAGTGGAATATTTGGAGAGGGGTAGGGCTCACCTGGGGCGGTGCTGAAATGACCAAATAATGATCATCCTGCTACTGTCATGGTTGGAGTTTAAACTTTCAGATGAAAACACTAAGTGCCCTAATGCATTATTTATGTTTCCACAGAGATTCAATGAGAATGTAAAAGGAAATCTCTTCGTTATTAGTGTAGTTCTCTCCTAGGTTAATTATGACATTTGGGATTAGATAGAGGAAGGATAGAGGAAGAAAGGTGCTCAACTTAAGATATATTTTTTTCATGAAGTATAATATTTTTATGTTCCATAAAGCATAGCTCAAAAATGAAAGTTAAAAATGATGTGCAAAGATAATTGCATGTAAAAATTTATTAAGCAATTTCATTATTTATGGATAACATAAATTTTTAGAACTTAAATAGATATCATTGTACCCCTTTTATTTCTTTTTCTATTTATTATGCACTGATTCCTCTCCATGTGAATATGATTATAACTTAAAATATCAGGATAATATTTTTGATGGACTACTTTATTGATCTCTGATTTAAAATAATTTAATGAATATGCTTTCCTTTGGGAAATGACCCATGATGATTAGGCATAATTTGTACAGTTCACATTTATTTTCTGACTTGATCATGCAATATAATTAATGCAAGGATACCTATCCTCTTAAAATAATTCAGTATGGAAAGCAGTAACCCAGATGGAATATAGGCTTCCAGTTCAGTAACCTAAGGTAAAGTTTCAACCATACAGTTTACTAAAATTAGGTGACCTTGAATAATCCATTTTACACTTGAGTTTCTCAATTTGTAAGATGGAGAAAATAGAGTCCACAAGGTTGTTTTGAGGAATAAATGGGATGATACTGGCACATACGGGGCACAGAGGAAGTAACTCCCCTGCCCCCCATAGCAATGTCACAAATTATTGAATATGTGCTCTGGCCAGTTTTAGACCTTTTGGGACAGGCAATTAGTGCCTAAAGAACACTGACTTGGCTTGCTTTCCTGGTGATAAAAATCACTTAAATAAGGAGGGAGAAAAAAGGCATTTTTGTGACAATGTGAAAGGATCAGGCCAAGTTAACATGAAATTAGAATAGAGCAATGTCTAAGCATCTTCACCGTGTCCTCATTCAGTCACTTAATTCATGAAGGTTGTGAGCCAGGAAAAATACAAAGCACTATATATATATATATATACACACACACACACACACACACACACACACACACACACACTCAACCAGTACACAACTTCATCATTGAGGATTCTCAGTTAAAATGGAACTGTTCAGTTCTTTGTTTTAGTTAAACAAATTGTTACTCAACACTAGCTCCTGGGCATAACTCTAGTCCTGGGTGCTATTTCCATACCTTCGGGAAGTTCAAACTATAGTAGTGAGGGGATCTGTTTCACACATGCATATAAATGATCCTTGATTCTGGAGCATCAGTGTTAAAAACTGAACTTCTCTTACAAGGAGGAGTCTGATAGGCTAGTGGTGACCTGAGGAGAACAACCATAAACCATGGACCATACGTAAGCTTTCCACCTCATAACCAGCTCCAAACAATTTGATGAAACTGCCACTTTAAGAAGGTTGTCGTCCCCTCTCCAGCTTCCTCAGCTGAGAGGAAAGATTGCCCTTCCTCCTTTAGTGCCACCTCACTGACATTCCAGGAGATGTGATCTGGAACTTATTTTTCTTTTCTTTTTTCTTTCTTTTTCTTCTCCTACCTCTCATTCCTGTTCCTAAAACTTACCAATTTTGTTAAACAGTTGGTGGCATTTCAGGATGGCACCATCTATTTATATAAAAAGCTTTATCTTGCTTGAGATCAGAGAGCATATTTTCCAAGGCTTGATAGCTTCTCATATTGGCCTAAATTTTAAAACACTTGATGCTATGTTTTTTCAAGTTTTTTACTTGGAATTGTATCATTTCTTTGTTTTATTGAAAACAGTGTTGCTGGATTTTCCTTTATATTTGTGTCCTTTTGATGGGAGGAGGGGGTTTAAGTGGAGGAGTAAAAATGCTTTCATGCCACCATTATTTTAACCATAAGTCTGAACAGACTTGAATTTAAATTTTGTCTTTACTACATCTATCTTTACTTCATGGAGATGTGGTACACACACACACACACACACACACACACACACACACACACACACACACACACCCGTCTGCTTTGAAACACTGTAGCAGTTTCTCTGAAGCATAATCCAGTGAGTGTTATCATAGAGGGAAAACTTCCTCTTTATCAAAGACCACCCATGCAGAAATTAATAGGTGTATGATAGTTTTGATCTCATCCATGTGGGTTTGGTTTCAGGAATTTTTTTAAAAAATGACTTTTCTCTAGCATAGCACAACAGTACAAAAACATTTTTTAGCTATGGTAACTTATTTAAGAGCTGGAACATGTAGGGAAGTGCATGTTCCATTTTGGTGATGAGAAAACTGAGGCATAGAGAGTTTAGCCTGAAATCATTCGTATAAGAAGTGTCAAAAAGCTGTGGGGGAATTTTGTGTTTTTCTAACATGTTTGCACTCTCTCTGCCATGCCGCAACTGGATTACAGCTGAGATTTAACTAAGACTCTCAGTGGATTTCCTAGAGAGAAAAGTAAACAACTTTATGGTCAAGAAATTGCTTTTTGGTAACACTATTTGGCATTTTGATTATATTGTTCAAATAAGGCTGTGAACCATTATAAAAAGCCACTTACTGCTCCCTCCTGTCTTTACCATGACCTCCAGAACTACAGGATCTACAAAGGTGCGGGAGACGTATCCTGAAACTTGGATTTTCAGAGCAGTTATCTTTCTAGTGCTTTGAAATTTGCACCATTTCCCTGTTCACCCAGTTGTGAGCATTTGCTGTCAAGTTTTGAAATTTGAAAGAGCTTGGATGATGGCTCTATCATTTTAGTTCCTGTTCACAATCTCGATTCATTAGTGTTCAGCTAGCATGAAATATTTATTGAGGTGCCAGGAACAATGTACATTATCAATCAAGCACAGAAGGAAAACGGGGATTACATTGTGAAAGAAAACAATCAGAGGCCCCGGAGATTGACAGAATTCTTTCTTTTCCACATCAGGCTCCATCAAGTGCACCTATAATATGAGATCCACAACTTTCTTTCCTCTCTTCTTTTTTAAAAAAATATATTTTATTGATTTTTTACAGAGAGGAAGGGAGAAGGATAGAAAGCGAGAAACATTGAAGAGAGAGAAACATCTATCAGCTGCCTCCTACACACCTCCTACTAGGGATGTGCCCGCAACCAAGGTACATGCCCTTGACCGGAATCGAACCTGGGACCTTTCAGTCCACAGGCCGACGCTCTATCCACTGAGCCAAACCAGTTAGGGCTCTTTCTTCTCTTCTAAGTTCAAGTGTTGTATAAGCAAAAGGAAACAAACTCATGGGACTATCCAACTTCCTGAGAAATTTTCTTTTCAGTCCAGATTTACTGCTTCATAATATATTTTATTTCCAATTCTTTTATGTCAACACTACATTTACAAGAAATCATTTTGAACTCACAAAAGGAGCAGATACTATCTAGTATTTACCCAGCATTTTAATATTTATTAGAACTTTTTCCCTCCAAATGTTCTATTCTTTTGATTCAAAGGAGTCGAGTAAAGTAGATGTTATTAAAATTCCAATGTAAAGTGATTGAAACCAGGACTCAGCTGGCCTCAAGGTCAAATAAGATATGAGAAATACGGAGCCATTCAAGGGTCATATTTTTCATTTTCCTTCACCACATATCTCAGGTCTAGGCATTTTCCCACTAAAAAACAAAGAAGTACTTCCCAATTCTACTCACTTTTGGGTTTTTATCTGGAGACTAGGGTCTGCACAATGGAGAGGGAAATTATTCAAATTATGATTTTTCTTTATGTTGTTTATACTTAGGGGATTTTTAAAATAAATTCCAAGCAGTGTGCAACTCTTGGAGTAATCTGTAGTCATCTGCACTGTATAGTTCAGAAGAACAAGTTAACAGAATACCACCTTGAGACCTACTAATGAATGGAAAAACCCATTGCACAGTCCGGCAGCTGGCTGCCCACCTTCCCACCACTGGGCTCCTTCTTTTCCCTGCTGCCATCCCTGTGTAGTTTAATCACACCAAACTTCTTCACCAGCAGGAAGACAAGATGAAAACAGAATCCTCAGATACTGAAGAGATCAGAATCTCATGTAAATCATCGAGATGTTCATATTTCACATACAGTGCTGCCGTTTGGGGGCTTGAGTCTAAACATGCTGAATCTGAGACACGATGCTAAGAATTCTCCCACCTTCAGCACAATGCCATAATGGTTCCACGCCCAGCAATGCGCTAGTGCTACTTGGGTGCTTTTTACAATACAGATGTCTAGGTTCCATTGTTATCTGACTGTAGGTGTGGAGCCTGAGAATTTTTATCTTCTGTTGTGTGATCAACTTCTTAGAAAGGGAACACAGGACACAGTCATACCAGACCCCCAAATAAATAGCAGTACAAATAACTATAACAATGAGTGTTATTACGTTACTGTGTATCTGAAAAAAATGAAATGTTTATTTGAAATTATATATTATTCTGTATGGTTACTTTTCTGTTACATAAATGCTGTTGTTTGAACTAAACAGCTGTAGGAATACAATGGTGGCAATTGGGAGTAATTACTATAAATCAAAGTATGACTAATTAAATAATATGAATAAGGAAAATAATATTTTTTTAGGTTTCTTTCTGTCCTCTGATACACCAATTTATTTTAACTTTATATTGGAATTTTAAAATTTGTAGCCTACATTATTCTGTATTTTTAAATTACATGAACATACATAGATATAAGGCTTCTTAAGAAGAAAGTATTCCAAAAAGCTCTGTGAATTAGATACCGCTAATAGAACTTCAGCCTTTAAGACACAAGCAAACATAAAATTCACTTTGACAGCCAATTCTGCATTTATGAAGCCACATTGCAGTGGCACCTGGTATCGTGCATTCGTGAGGATATCAACTAAATGTTCCCTACACAAAAGTACTTGCGCATGGAGTAGTTAGGGTTTTACTCACCAGCAACAGTAGAAGTCGGGACTTGTGGGAATGTGTTTCCAGATCTCCAAACGTATCCACCCATTTTTGTATCCAGAGGTTCATTTTGATAGACCATGTGTTTATCATCCATGTTTTTTGTATCTATACATTCATCATCTGTGCAATTGATATCTAAAAGTACACATCATTTTTCAAGCACTCTGCAGTAATTGGGTGTCATCCTAAGTGAAACTTCTCTATCTCAGGAGCAATGATTTTATGTACAGAGGCAATTTGAACTTCTGAAAATGAATCCCAAATAAGTTATAGTTTTAGTAAAGAATCTAAGAAGGAGATCTTCCACTAGACTACCCTTTTCTGATGACTTATTGGTTTGGTTCTAAAGCAGTCTTATTTTCAAAATATGAGTCATTCTTTTCACTGTGTGGATTTTTGTTGCAGCCTTGATTTCATGTCAGACAACTGGGTGCAATCAGCTCATCCTTTTCTAAGCTCTTCATGACCTCTTCCAAGATTATTGCATGGTGTTGGAGAAACCATATATACATTTCTGTTTTACTATACAAGCCTTCCTCAGTTTTCATCCTCAGTTTATTCTCATATTAGGGAAGGGTATTCTTCTTGTCTCAACTCTTGAAAATAACAGCAAACCAACATTTTAACATCTTTCCTATGTCAGGTAACAATAGTAGTCATTCTGTAGGTACATGTCTAAAGAGATTACATCCTTCCATTTCTATGCAGTGGAACATTTCATTAATTGCTCCTGCTTATTTTGAGGAAACATAAACTTCCAGCAAGAAAGCCTTCATTTCACAGGTCAATCAATCCTACCCCCCTACCCCTTAACAATGGATACAAGGTGTGCAGGATGTTAGCAAACCTTTTCATTTTCTTTGGTAAGAAATCTATGAATTGAAGGGAATTTGCCAAAACTTATACCTGCATTGTTTGTTGAACATGCATATTGAGGAACAAAGTCTAGTTTGCATTTGAACAAAATATCAGGAAACTTTTGTTTTATGTTTTCTACAATGTCATTAAAATTTTCATACAAATCAAGAAAATAATATGAAACCACACTTTTCAAACCAGGGTGCTTCAGAGCTAGGGGGGAATTAACTTTTTTTTGCTGGAACTCAATGTATCACTCTCCACACTCTGTGGAAAACATGATCAATGCTAATATCTCACCGAAGCAGCTCTGCTCTGTAAGAAGCCCATTTCCCCCTTTGTTAGTCACAATTTCTCTGTAATCTGTGAATCAGGAAATGTAACTTTACCAGTTTTATAGGAAAGTCAAGGGAAATAGAAGATAATGCATGTTTCTTCATGAAATATTTCCAAGCTAATTCAACAGCCATTACTTTCTCCTGAGTATTGATATGTTTTGGGGGAGCTTATAAAAATGATTATTTTAGATATAGTTTGTCTGGCTCATCCTCAACTTAAAAGATTCCATCTGGAAATTCACATCTCTTTTTCTACTGTGTATGCCCACATTTCAGATCCCTGTATATTGTGAGTATCCTACAGATAGTCCTTTCTGTTTGTTGTGCAATGTGCTTTGTTTGGATAATTTTTCTCCCTGACTCAGTTGTATGTGTTTTCTTATCAGTCATAAAAATAACAGTTGTTTAATTACCTCTTTTGGTGTCTGGGTCATGCTGACATTTGTAATGTTTATTTATTTATTTATTTATTTATTTTAATTTTGTTTATGACATTTGTATTGTTACCATTTTCATTATCTCCCCTCTTAGAAAACATGGCTACAATATCCACAATGCTAAAAATAAAGCTAGCACTATTTTTATACAAAGCACAACAGTAATTCTACAGGCAAAGTTGGAGACAGACTGTTTACACTCACAGTTAAAATGCTCTCAAGTCACACAATGAAGTCACATGCGTACTCAGAGCATTACAACAATGCGAACTGCAAATCATGGCTGCCAACTTTAGCAACAGCAACTATGAAACATGATCCATTCCATACCCATTTGACACAAATGTATTGCTTTCAGCATTCTTACCCCTAGTTTAATACCACTAATGGGTTTTTACTTTTTCCCTGACCTTTTGCACCCATCTCGGAGTAGTGTGGCCTTTTGTATCTTGGGAAAGGGTTTCTCTGGACACCAGACTTCCTGAACTAAAAGTGGGACAATTCTGGGCAACTGGGAAAATGGGTCACCCTTGTATATTAACAACTTTGCCTGAGCTCTTTGTCTGATGGTTGTGACTATCATCTGATGACCTAGTGTCAAGCAACTAGACACAGCACCAGCTTGGGTGGGGGGCGGGGGAAGGTGCCAGGAGGGAGCTACTCTGTGTTGTGAGGTTTAGACAATGCATTTGGTTGGTTCAAACAAATTTCGTCTAGGAGATGGTAAAGGCATTCATGATATTCCATTACTTTTGAAATTATAAAGCTTCAGAGGGTCAAGAATTTTTAAACAGTAGGAAGTAAAGATAAAAACTCCTTAGCAAGACATCAATATTACTCTATTGAGTTAGCCTTTAATTCCAGGCTGTTCTTCAGCCTTGACACTCTTCCAACCACGGTCTAGCTCAATGCTCTTTCATTTCCCCCAGAATATCATGTTTTCTCACTCGCCTGTTACTGGGATTGTGTCCTCTCCCTTGAAAATGCTCTTTCTCCACATCTCTGCTTTGTTAAATTCTACTCATCCTTACTTTGTAGGTAATAGGCTACTTTTACAAGTATCTCCAGCCTGGGATGGATGCCTCTCTTACTTACCTGGACTCTATGCTTATTCTCATCATAGAACCTATAACATCCTTTGACAATTGTACGCCTCTCTTACTAGATTCTGAAAGCATACATTCTGATTTTCACCATTGTATCACTGGCTCTTGGGATTACTTGTGGCATGTTGTAAATTCTTATTATAAATGCTTGATGACAGTTTTGAGTGAATAAATGATTGAGTAATTGGATAAATGCATGAATGAATATTAAATACTGTTATCAACTACCATAACAATGTGAATTTTTTTAATTTCCTGAACACATATGAGTTCTTTAATAACCTATATATAACTCATTCCATAGAACCTTTCAATCATTATGACTAAATTTTAAAAAAAAATTAAAGCTCTGATGAATAACCATTTTTATTAGGCTCATATGAGTGAAGACAGTTTTATAATTTTAAAAGGGTTGAATATCAGCAATAATATAATTTTATTGAGAAAAATATTATTCAAATACCTTTAACAGACATTAGAAATTACCATAGTTAAAATGTCCCATAACTTTCAAGTATGGGACATTTTAACTATGGTAATTTCTACGGACACAAGAAACTGGGGGTTAGGAAGGAGGGAGGGGGAAGGGCAAGAGGAAAAAATGGAGACCTATCTATCATTTGTTGTAATACTTATCTAACATTTGTTGTAATACTTTAAGCAATAAATAAAAAATATATATGAAAAAAATGTCCCATAACTTTCAAGATGGAATATTACAAACCAAATTGCTGCTCTGAGATTATCAATAATAGAAAAAGAGAAATAAATGAAAAAGAAAGAAAAATCGTCCTTGGTACTGGATAAATATGAAGATATACCTTCTCATTTAATACAACAATTTCTCAGAAATGGTGTAACATTCATGGCAGGATTGTCTAAAAGTGTAAGAATAATAATGATTGGGGATAACCTAGTGCATAGCATTATCTATATGAGTGGGTCTATATAGTAGGACTGTAGGCCACCAGGCTCCTGTGATTCAATGGACCCACTTGGAAAATCCAGGGTATTTCCCCTATTTTAAGATTAACTATAACCTGAACTGCATTTGTAAAGTCCCTTTTCCCATGAAGCATAAAATACCATTAATATCTTTGAGGGACTGTTCCATCTATCAGACACACTTTCTGGAGCAGATATATAGGGAGCAGGTAGAGATGGGACAGGTGGGACAACTCTGATCAGGATCTCAAACTGACTATAATTCATGACTTCTTCCTATCAGTACTACCTGTTGAAATCTGTGTGGACTGACTTGCCAGGGCTCTGTAATAAGGTTTTATCACTCAACATCAAGTACTTAATGTTATGTCTATTGTTCATTGACTTGATCAATATATTCTTGAATGCCTACCATGTGCCAGACATCTTAAGAAGCTCTTTGGATAGAGTTTCTGCCATCAATGAACTTATAGTTCATTCGGTTAACATATAAATAACTAGATGTTCATGCAATGCTTTGTTGAGTAATGAGCTAGAGTTAAAACATCATGGACCATGGGGACACATAACAATGATAGGCAAGCCAGAAAAGTGTGTAGACTTCCAATAATCATCTATATTTGTCAAAAATATGTTTGTTTTGGCAGAAAGCTAGCTATCCTCTGGTGTAGCTGATTAGAGAGGAACCTAACAGATTGTAAAGGAACTATTAACCAACTATTTTATGCAGTGTCAAAGGCTCAGGAAAGCAATAAGCACAGAGAAGACAAAGATTCTGCTCAGAGAAAAAGGCAAACAAAGCTGAACATATGACACTGCTCTCCTTTGGCACAGTGTATACTCATGTGTTCCCGGTGCAGAAAGCTGCGGTTAAAAGAGTGACTGTAATGCAT
>PVJC01035606.1:0-18166 GCA_004026665.1 Murina feae
TGTCTCCGCATTTTGGCTGTTTCCCTTTCTGAGTTAGGCGATCACTGCGAGGAATTGACCTCTAAGCCACTTGGTTATGAGAGTCAGCTGTGTCTACAGTGGGAGAACTTCTGTGCTGGAGACACCCTTATGGGGCAAGAGTTGTTTCAGTGGGGCTTTTATGCTCACTGCATCTGCCCCGAGTGTGTTCCTTGTGGATGTTTTGTTTAGGTTAGTCCCACTCTGGCCACTGGGTGAGGCTGGCTCCTGTATCTTTAAGGAGGTGTTGATTAAGCCTTTGCCTTAGGCTACTCAGTCTTTTATATGCAGAAGCCTCTGATGCAGCTTGGGAGGAGCGGGGCCTAGGGGAGTCTGCAGGGCAGGGCGGAGCAAATAGCTATGGCGCTTCTCAGTCCTGCGCTGAGAGACACCAGTCTCTGTGTCCCACGGTGATTGCTGCAAGCAACGCTCTGTACTTTGCTTCCGCCGCTCCTCTGAGTCTCAGACTCTTTTCTAGTTGTAGGATTTTCACTCAGCCAGCCTTCCTGTGGGTGCAAGTGGTGTCCGTGTGTTCTTTTCGTGATTTTTCTCTCTAGTTGTAGTACTTCCACTCAGCCAGCTTTCCAGCAGTTCAGACCCTGTGTGAGCTAGCCCATCCCTGTAGAACCAGTCTCTCTTGTTGCGGAAAGACCCTGGGATTCTTCTTTTGATTAAAAAACAAACCATCTAGCAATGTAATAATTATTCTTGGCTCCCAGGCCATATGGAAACAGGTGGGGGGCTGGCTTTGGCTTATGGGCAATAATTTTCCAAACCCTGGTCTGAATATGATCTAAAGCCTGTAGGTATTTTTATTGCTCAGGTATGATGAGGTCAACAGATCAGAAGACAACTGCCAGTGCAAAGTAGGTTGTTACTCACAGTTCCTGAGAGGAGGGACCAGAAGGTGCCATGGGTGCTAGGGAGACACAGGGTGAGTGTAAATAAGGTAAATAAGGAGGCAGAAGGAGCTGGAGGAAAGCATGAACCTTTATTTTGGTTCTGTGGAAGGGCAAGACAAGGCAGGGCAGCAAATTTAGGATTGGCTAGCTTGAATAGTTCAGCAGGCTCTGGGGCATAATGACTGACTCTAGTTATCTTGTGTGTGGCCCTGGGGGGGTAAGGCAGGGGAATACTGGCCCTGAGGAGAAGGAACAGGAAGTGTTGGCACTGGATTGGTTATTTGCATATGAAAGGATGCTCCAAGGTGAGTTCTTCACTCTTTCTAGGAATTGGTTAGCACTGGGAGGGGCTGTTTGTCATGATCAGTGAGACTCCAGATGTCAAAAGATCAGAATAAAAAGACTTGCTCAAGCTACAGCCGGTTTGGCTCAGTGAATAGACCACCAGACCAAGGACTGAAGAGTTTCAGGTTCTATCCTGGCCACTTGGTTGCAGGTTTGATCCTGGTCAGTGTGTGCTGGAGGCAACCAATTGATGTGTCTCTCTCACATTGATGTTTCTCTCTCTGTCTCTCCCCCTTCCTTCCCTCTCTCTAAAAATCAATGGAAAAATATCCACGGGTGAGGATTAACACATACACACAAAAGACATGCTCATTACACAAGACTTTCAAAGGCCTATTACATCCCCAGGATGTCATTCTTTGCCTTCTGTATTTGCTATAAATTGATAATGAAATTTGGACCCTTGATTGCATTCAAATTCTATTTTGTGACTTCTATTACAACATAATATCCAATTATCTCTCCTTTTGTTATGCTAGAGCCACTGACGATCAATGGCTAGATGCATTATTTAATTAGGGATTCTAATTCTACCATTCCTTCTTTATTTATTAGCTTGATAGTTTTTTTTCTATACAGAGAAATATCTCTTCATCAACTATTTGGAAACCCAGATTTAGATTGTATAGGAAAGGTAGAGTAAATCTTGATTCTTTCCTTTTACTTACCAGTTTTCAAAAATAATAAGTTGGTAATATTGTGGATAAAAGGGGCCACACCCTAGTATGACTAGCTCAGGGAAGGCCTGCATGGCAGTCCTGCAAACTCAAAGACCTAAAGTAACCAAAAAGGATAGTCTAATGGTGGTTAGTCATATCCTAGACCAGTATCTTCCCTGACAAGCTTAATCTTTACCTTAACCGATTGCCTTTTTGCAGCTATGATAATATATTGTTGAAATGTCAGGGTAACTTGTAACTTCCCTTTTTTCCAAACCCTTCAGGGCACAATCAAATGGCATCAGGGCCAGGACAGATCCAACAAATTACTTCATTGTTATTATTACCACATTAATTGTTGACTGTTAACTATTCTATACCCATCTAAGTAAAAGAAGTATGTGTCTATCATTTTACTCTATCCAATCCCAAAGGTTTCCCCCTCTCCCCGCCTTGCTTTCTCCCACCCCCCTAATCTATCACCAGTGGATTTCATGTAACCTACTATGTCTCCTCCTTTGATTGTAAAGTATAAAAATAGGTGAAAAACCGCCACTCTCTGGAGCATTATCCCAAACCATTGAGATTCTGCTTCCTTGCAATTGTCAACAGTTTGGTTCAAATAAGCTCATAAAAATTCTTTACAGGTTTAAATGCTTTCATGCTAACAGTAGCATCCTCTGAAAGTGACCAGTGACTTTGTTTCATAGATTTAAACACATTTCATTGGTTTCAATCCATGGTTGTTATTTTTAAAATTTATTTTCATTGTTGACACTATTACAGATGTCCCCCTTTTCCCCTCTTTTTTGCCCCCCTCCTGCCATCCTGCACATGCCCTTCCCTCCCTGGCCTTCACACACTATTGCCCGTGTCCATGGGTTATGCATATATATATGTTCTTTAGCTAATCTCTTCTTCTTTTATCCTCACACTTCCTCCTCTCTGACATCCCTCAGTCTGTTTCAATGCTCCATACCTCTGGTTCTATTTTGTCAGTTTATTTTTCTCATTGGATTCTACGTATAAGTGAGGTCATATGGTATTTGTCTTTCTCTGACTGGCTTATTTCACTCAGTATAATAATCTCCAGGTCCATCCATGCTGTCACAAAGGGTAAAAGTAGTATTCTATTGTGTAAATGTCTCACACCTTTTCCTTGCTGAAATTGGCCCATTTTGGCCACTGGGAACTTATTCAAGTTGGCCCTTGACTTATTTCAATAGCAAACCAGTGGTTGACTTGTCTTTTTGGACGAGAAGAATTTCAGTCTTATATTATTTATACATTTCCTGCCCCAGACCTGGAATCAACCATATCTCCAAGAAGCCCTGAACATTTTAGAAACTATAATGTCATCATTTTTCACTGCTCATTGCTTCTCAGTCTTATCAATGGAGAGAAAAAGGAAATTGGTTCTAGGTCTTATCAATGGAGAGAAGAAGGAAATACATGTATAAATAATTGGTTGGCATGTTAATTCTTTTTAAGGTATTGGTTTCCCTTCTCATTTTTTCTTCTTTACTTAGGTATACTCCCTTTCCATTGGATTATTGAGTTCATACTAATGCTTACAACTCAAATTCAGGTACTAAGGTTTTTCCTTGAACTTTTTCAATAAAACATCTGCATCACGTTTTTTGATGCTGAAAATCTGGTTCCCAGCTCAAACCATCATATTTACTCATTTGCTTTACCTCAAAATACAAAGGTGACAGTCTCAGAATAACAATTGTCGCACTACCACCAACAATGTAACTGAAAACAGTTTCTTTTTTTAAGAAAATATGTTTTTATTGCTTTTTAGGGAGAGGGATAGAAAGATAGAAACATCGACGAGAGAGAAACATTATCAATAGGCTGCCTCCTGCACAACCCCTACTGGAGATTGAGCCTGAAACCTGGGCATGTGCCCTGCCTGGAATCGAGCTGTGACCCCTTTGTTCATGGGTTGACACTCAACCAATGAGCCACACCAAGTGAGCAAACAGTTTCATTTTTTAATAATTCTTTTTGTCCTTAAGTATATTTCGCTAAAGGATGTTCATTTAAATTCTATGCTTTAGTGTCATTGAAATAATCCCTGTCAGTGTGGTTATGCTACATAATTCAGTTCTCCACTAGCCCATTCAGATGCACCATTTTGGTTTAGCTCCTCAAGGATTTATAAAATTTAAATTTGCTTTATAGTCAAGATACACTCTGAGAACGCTAGCTTTTATCAGTCTTCTCCATCCTGTTCCCCTCGCTTTCATTGTTTCAGTTTTTTGGCTTATCTTTTCTTCTCTTTTTCCCTTTAAGTATAAGCAAATTTTAAAACTATAAGCAAAACTGTCCCCCCCCCTCAAATATAAAGGTACATTGTTGTATTATACCCCGCAAATCACACAAGTACGCCTCAAGAAGTCGAATTAGGAGTCACATTTATTGCAAATCCGAGACTACGAGGGGGCATTTTTGCTCTCCAAATCTCGCAGTGATAATATGGCCACAACACAAGATTTATATAGGCAAAAATCACAAAGTATCGATTACATCTTTGGGTTTGGAATGAGGAACGTGGTTTGCAAAAAGCAGTTACGGAAGCAGAATTGAGCATGTTAGTTAAATTATAGTTTTGGGTCTCCAGACCACTGAGTTGACAGAAACACATTATCTAGAGCCCTCGGGTCTTGGGACCACTGAGTCAACGGAAACACATTATCTGGAGCCATCGAGGCAATTTAGAGTAATTGTGCAGTCTTGGTCCTGGGACCACTGAGTCAACCAGAACGTGTTATCTGTAGCCACTGAGGCAATTTAGGATAATTGTGCTGTCCTGGTTCCCAGGTACAGAAGAATATGCTTTCTAAAATCAGTATGACCACATCCAGTGGGGTATTGAAATTACAATCATTAGGGTATTCAATCAACTGGGATGATTTATATAATTCAGAAGCCAAACAGCAGGGTTAAAGTTAAACTACAGTTTCTACCTGAGATGATTGCTACTATACTTCAACATACTATAATATACGTACTTTTATTCATCTTGCCTTTGTCACTTAATATGTATGCTGCAGATAACTAAATAGGAATATTTTAAATATTAAATAAAATACAAGTCCACAGACTTATCCACAATTTCCAAATTCTCAGAGTTCTGAAAACCCATAATTTTATTATAAGCTTACAGCACTCGTTTGGGAGGAAAAAATCAGATCTGAACACATATAAACTTATTTATTATCATTATTTTTATATTTATGTGCATTTATATTTGCTACATTTTGATGCTGAAATATTTAATATATTTGAGTCTGGGTCCAGCCTGATAGAGGGGTTAAATAATAGATTTCTTATATACTGAATTGCCTTTCTGAAACCTGAAAATTATGAACTCTGAAATATATCTGGCTCCGAAAATTTCAAATAAGGCATTCTGAGCCTATAATATAATAAATAACTTGTTAGTAACTTTTAGTCCTTTTCATTCTTCCAACACCTGTTTTTAGATTTTTAAAAAATGATTCTGACTATAATGTTGAGCCTCCCATTTTAGTACTACCAGGTAAATCATACGGTTCTCTCAGTGTGAACTGAATGGGACACAGGAATCCATGGGTTTTCTTTCCACAAGTCAAGACTGGGTGTGGTTCTATGACTTCATAGGTAAATCAGAAGTAAAGATTTCTGGTGAGAGGCTTATAAGACTTAGGTTAGTATTTTGAAATTTTGAGTATAACTATAAAGCAGACATGTTTTTAAAATATTTTTTTTTATTGATTTCAGAGAGGAAGGGAGAGGAGGAGAGAGATAGAAACATCAGTGATGAGAGAGAATCATTGATTGGCTGCCTCCTGCATGCCTCACACTGGGGATCAAGCCCACTACCCTAGCACATGCCATGACCGGCAATCCAACAGTGACCTCGTAGTTCATAGGTTGATGCTCAACTGCTGAGCTATACCACTGGCTGGGCTGAAGCAGACATTTTTAAAAAGAAATTCCTGGCTAGAATGTTTTCACAGAATTCCCAGATTTTGTGGACCTCTCCTGTTTAGAGTATCATAGAATTTTGAGGTGGAAAAAATATTGGTCATTGCTGATAAATGTCTTTCAGAAGAACTGGGGTGACCTGGACTGAACAAGAAGCCTTTCCTAACTTTGCCTGTTGTTTTTGCAGGGCACCATTGCATTTATGGTGCTTACAGCAGGCAGATATGAATGATAATGATACTACTGTCCTGCTTTATTGCTAAGTGGTTCATAGAATTATTATGAAACTAGAGGCATGGATTCATGCACCAGTGAAATCTCTTGGCCTGGCCTGCAGGGATTGGGCCAAAATTGGCTCTCTGACATTCCCCGAGGTGTCCTGGATTGCAAGAGGCCAGGCTGAGGGACTCCACGTGTATACGATCAGGGTCAGGGAGGGACCATGGGAGGGCTCCAGGGCATTTCTGGCCCATCTCTCCCAGTGCCCATCAGCCAGACCCCAGCAGTAAGTTACCCTACCAGTTGGAGCACCTGCCCCCTGGTGTTCAGTGTGCATGATAGCGACTGGTTGAATGGTCAGACATTAGCATATTAGGCTTTTATTATATAGGACTAGAAGCTCGGTGCATGAAATTCATGCATGGGTATGGTCCCCAAGGCCTGGCTGGCGATTAGGGCTGAACTATGGGGTGACCAGTGAGGCAATAGGGGGGTCCCTATTGGCACCCGCCTTAGAGGTGACCATTGGGGGGTGGTGCCACCTGCTCGCCAGCCATCCCCACCCCCCCCACTGCCACTGCCAGTCACTTCCTTCTGCAGGGTGACCAACAGGGTGATCAGGGGGGCCCCCACTGGCACCTTCCTTGGCTGGCCTGGGACCTGTGGGGTAGGGGCAGCTCTTGCATTGAGCATCTGCCCCCTGGTGGTCAGTGTGCATCATAGCAACCAGTCATTCCACTGGTCATTCCGTTGGTTGTTTCCCTGTTCAGTCGACTTGCATATTAGGCTTTTATTATATAGGATAAGCTTTATCTGGGAGATAACTTAGTGTGCCACACCAGCATGGACAGGCTCAGTGAACCTGAGAAGGAGCGGTGAAGGATTAAAGAAGACAGACAAGAGAATACAGCTGGGTCTAGGTTGGTTCACTGTGCCTGGGCTGAAGCAGACATGTTTTAAAAGAAATTCCTGGCTAGAATGTTTTCACAGAATTCCCAGGTTTTGTGAATCTCTCCTGTGTAGAGTATCATAGAATTTGTGACCCAGTCTGCAAGCTGCAGCTTTATTTTATAGTCAGAGTACACAAAGCAGAACAAGAGAAGTGGTCATCATGTTTACAATGTTCTTGTGAGTTTCAACTTATTTTGGCAGCACTTCTGCACCTCTCACAGCCCATTAGATACCTAGGAAGGAGCAAGACAGGACTATAAGGTCAAGCTTAATTATACTTGGGGGGCTCTGCCCTCCAAGCTGGGATTTGTTTGTGGCCCTGCCACAGGTCAGTCCGAGGCTTAACACTATAGCCACTCTCTACAACTTAGGCCACATTTTTTTTTTCACAAGTAAGAAAACAGAGGTCTCTCACTGTGATGACTGTATACTGTTCACAGTCTTGGCTTTCCTCCTTGTGAGTGGTTTATGCACCCCTGTCCCATGGACGGAGCCCTTGAATTTGCTCTGGCCAGCAGACTGTGAGTGGAAATGACAGGGCCACTCCTGAAAAAGTGTCAAGGGCCAGCATGTTATTTTCCACATGATCTTTCCTTCTGTCACAAGACTGATCAGGTCCAAATTAGAAACTGCTCCATAGCCAGGACCTGAGAGTGAGGATCACGTGGCACAAAGCCATGACTACCCAGTGATGGACATGTGGTGTGAATGGGAAATAAGCCTTAGTTGTTATAAACCACTGTTGTTACCAAAGCAAAGTCCATATTCCAGTCATTTCCAAAGGTGAAAACTCAAAACGTCAGGGTTTGGAGTAAGGAAAGGTTTACTGATGGAAAAGGTGCCATTGGAGAAGATGAGAGGCCTAGTGGTGCCTCAGGTACATCTTGCTCGCTGATCCAGGCCAAGAGGTTTTAAGGGGCTAGGGGAACAGGTATGTGGAAGTGCTGGTGGGGGAAATTTTAGTTGGAGGATCTCGGAACTTGATGGTTTATGTAACTGGGCATCAATATCGGATCTTCCTGGACAAAGAACCCTTGGTTTCTGAAAGGGTTCCAGTGTCTCAGTTCCCATTATGTCCTGGCCCTTTAGTTCAGTGGGTAGTTGGGGAGAGCAAGACTTTGGTTCTGGCTACAGCTGGAGGTCAATGGTCTCTCCTTTGCACATGCCCCAGGTGCATGGCTTATAGTGTTGGGCTATTATCTCTGAAAGCCAACTCAGCTCCTCATCAAACAGGATAGGACCATTTTGAGTTGGTGCTGTGGTTACACTGTGGTTTTGGTTTTTTGTTGTCACGGCATAACCTAACTTGTACCTTTAGTTATGCAGCCGGTGGTTAAATGTGATAGGAACCCCTAGTGTCTGGATGAAATCTGGAAGTTTTTACTAGAGACAACAGTTATCATTTTGATTTTTGTGAAGTTTACTTTCCTTACCTGTTCTAATTTCTAAAATTGCTTGAGGCACCTAATTGATATTTATAAGTTCTTTGAAATCCTGTGTGTATGGCAAATATATAGTACTAAAGTGCCAGTATCTTTAGATATAGTAAGTATTAAGTATTATAAATATGTTCACCATGAGACAGGGAGTGAAAACAAGGTGATTGAGAAATTAGCAATTTAGGAAGTAGAAGAAAGATGGAAAGGAGACAAGAGGCATATCATGATGGATGAGTTTGTTTGATAGTTTCATTTTTCTGGTTCTAAATTGACAGAGAGGACTTTTGAAAGAAAAGTCCTTTCGTCAACCTTTCTCATTTCTTTCACCAGAATAAGGAGATGGAAAAGTTTCATTTTTTAGAAAAAAAATACCAAAAAAAAAAAAGCGCCATTCCTAAGATGGAATTTTAAGAGCTCAATTTTCCCTAGCAAGTTTGACTCAGTGGATAAAGCATTGGCCCATGGACTGAAGGGTCTCAGGTTTAATTCCAGTGAAGGGCATATACCTGGGTTGCAATCTTGATCCTGGGACCAGTTGGGGTGCATAGAGGTAAACAAATCAATGTGTTTTTCTCACATCTTTGTTTCTGTCTCTGTGTCTCTCCCCCTACCTTCCACTATCTCTAAAAATCAATGGAAAAAATATCCTCAGGTGAGGATTAACAACAAAAAAAGAGCTTAATTTTGACATTGCATCTTTTTGCTCTTATATAATCACTAGGGGCCCGGTGCACAAAAATTTGTGCACTCGGCGGGTGGGGGTCCCTCAGCCCAGCCTGTGCCCTTTTGCAGTCTGGAACACCTGGCGGTGGGGGGGATGTCCACCTGCTGGCATGCCTGGCCAGCCTGGGTGAGGGGCTGAGGGCCATTTTGAGGCTGTCCACAGCCCCTTCAGGGTTCGTGCACTGGGGGGGTGGGAGGGCTGGTGAGTGCAGGCCTAGACGTTTCCCACCGAAGGGCCCACGATTGCACACGCCTGGCGGGCACCCACTGCTGAGGGGACACACCTGGCGCAGAGCTGGGTGGCAAGCCAGGGGTGGATGCTGGTGCAGGATCCCTCCTGCTGCTGAGCAAACACACCCGGGGTGGAGCCGGGCAGCGGACTGGCTTTGGATTCTCCGCACTGTGCAGCAGACGCTCCCGCACGCCCTGTTGAGGCCCCTACAGGGCGGATGAAGGTAGTGGACCCTGGACGGGTGCCCCTGCATGCCCCTGAGGAGGCCCCCGGGGCAGAGCCAGGCAGCAGAGCCAGGACAGGCATTCTTGGACACCCCTTAGAGGCCCCCAGGGCAGAGCCAGGCAACAGACCCAGGACGGCTGCTCCTGCACACCCCACAGAGGCCCCCGCTCTCCCGCACGCCTGGTGGAGGCCCCCGGGGGGCGGAGCCAGGCAGTGGACCCGGGATGGGCGCTCCTGGATGCCCCGAGAAGGCCCCAGGTTGGACCCCCCTCCCCCACTGAGCTGAAACACCTGGCACAGCTATGCCAGCCGTGGAGGCTCCCAGTGCAGAGTCGCCCTGCCGGCCTCCATCTTGGCTGGGTTAATTTGCATACAGCCGCTCTGATGGGCTGGTGGGCATGGCTTAGGTGTCTTGGGTAATGGTCAATTTACATATTACTCTTTTATTATATTAGATATGAAGAGCTGAATTTGGGGTTGAAAGTCCCTCTGTTATTTTTCTCTCCCACCATCCCCTCTTTTTCCTTCTTTTTATTAAAGAAGTACTCCCAGGGCCAAACTATCATGCTAGTATCTGAGCTCATACAAGAGGATATATGACAGGGCCTCATAGCTCAGGCCGTGACATGTCTTGGGTAGACTACTGAGTTGTACATCCTCATGGAACTCTAAGGCTCCAGTTTACTCTATCTGTGGGTATTTGAGTTAAGAGTAGGCTATGACATGATCATAAAAAAGCTGGGAGAACTCATCTCTTCCAGGAATCCTGTTTAGTGCTTCCTATTACCAAGAGACCTTGAGTCAGTGTGTCACATACCAGGAACAGCTTGTTTCTGTCTATTGAAAATAGAAATTATCTCAATAAAAAAAATACCATATATAAATATCAGGATTCCATACACATATATTGAGTGACTTTGGTGTACAAGACTTTCTAGTACTCATCTCCCCAAAGAGCAATTTAGAATAACTTTAGGATTGGCACAAGATTCTGAATCAGCTTGAACCTAACTCTTAGTCACAGAACAATGGAAGAGATTGGAATAAACCCTTGAAATGCACCAAATTTTTTTTGTCTTTAATATTTTTTTAAAATTTAAATTCTTTACTGTTTAAAGTATTACCTATGTCTCCTTTTTCCCCCATTGACCTCTCCCCAGCTGTTCCCACCGCCCCAACCCCAAGCACTTGCCCTCACCCCCCTACTGTCTGTGTCCATGGATTATGCTTATATTGAGATGCACCAATTTGACTTTGCCTACAGAATCTCCATTTCAGGTGTAAATTGGATGGCAAGAAAGACCCTCATATGAGCATCCAAATGGAAGAGGCTCAAACTGGGCACGGATATAGTGATACCTGGACTCTTGGGCAGCTGAGTGTCCAGGATCTGAGGTGAAAAATCAGCACCTGAGATGCTCATGCACTCCCTGAATCACCCTGAGAATTTTTATTACCAGGTAAAACATGTTTTCTTTTTTTTGAAGGATGATTTCAACATAATAACTGTGATGAGCCACACTCTAATTGACCTGGAAGTTCCAAATCATGCCAACAATATTTTTTAAGAACATGAGCATATATATTTATACTCACAACCAGCATTCTGTTTCACTCTCTAGTTCCGACAGAACTGTAGGAAAAAATATCCTTGATGCTATCCTGGTGTCAGTATGAATAGCGTTCTTTAGTCACTCATATTTTGACGACAGCAGGGTACCCTTTCCCTTCCATCAGCCTTTCCTCACTCATAGATGTTTGAACGGATATAAGAAAAATAAGTTCTGGCAAGCAATAGCTTGCAACAGCAGCTGTTTGATGAAAAAAGAAAGCAAGGTAAATTCAATCCACCACTAGGAGAAGCCTAGTGGCTGCAGAGAAGTGGTCTCAAGGACCAAAGGCCAGCTCTTTTCCCCACTAAGTCACCGTCTTATTTCTTCCCACAGCAGTCTGGAAGGCACAGGCCACCCTTGCCTTGAGTGGAAATACTTCTCAGCTGAAACACTAATTGGCCAGAGTCAATGAGTTGGCTGGGCTGTTCCTTACTATTTTGTTCACAAGGCACCAAAGACGGGGAGGCATTTTTTTTTTTATGGGCCAGAACCAAATATTGCTGTTATAAGATCATTTGGGAAAGGGACTAGGAAGAGAAATATAAAAAGGATGATTAATGCCCTGACCGGTTTGGCTCAGTGGATAGAGCGTCAGCCTGCGGACTGAAGGGTCCCAGGTTCGATTCTGGTCAAGGGCATGTACCTTGGTTGCAGGCACATCCCCAGTGAGGGGTGTGCAAGAGGCAGCCGATCGATGTTTCTCTCTCATCGATGTTTCTAGCTCTCTATCCCTCTCCCTTCCTCTCCGTAAAAAAATCAATAAAATATATTAAAAAAAAGAGGATGATTAATGAAACAAACCAAAATAAGGCCTCACCCTGTGACCGCCGGCTCTAACCCATTCTAGCTAAGAAATGTGTCTGTAGCTCTTAGAGTGAGGTGGCTGGGCATCTATTGATGGGATTTAAGTCCTGGTGTGCAACTACCAGCAGTTTTAGCATTTACATCGCTGAGATTGGGGAGGGGGCGGGGGAGAGATAGGTAAAAACTTGTAATTCAAGCAATGGTATTGGAAAGTTATTGATAAATGATTTATAATTTCATTAAGAACTAGAGGAAAATGGCAATTTCATGACAATGAACCACAAAAAAGAATTCTGCCAGTTTCAGGCAAAAAGCTGATAATTTTTTTTATTATCTAACAAGACTAATTGGCCATGCATGTATTCTCTATGTATTAGTTATCTATTACTGTACTGTGAGACAAATTACCCCCAAATATAGAAAACACAGATATGTATGCTCCCACCTGGTTTCTGAGGGTCAGGAACTCAGCAGTGGCTTTGCTGGTGGTCTGGCTCAGGGTCTCTCATGAGGTTGCCATCGAGAAGTTAACCAGTGTCCTGGCTGGTGTGGCTCAGTTGGCTGGGCACTCTCTCTCTCTCTCTCTCTCTCTCTCTCTCTCTCTCTCCACCCCCTTCCTATTTCTCTAAAATAAATTAAAAACACATTTTAAAATATTTACTATTGGTCCTTTATTGAAAACATCTTGCCACCCTCTCTAGTCCAGAGGTAATCTTTGGGCCGGACAAAATTAGTCTCTGTAACGTGGGTATGTAGAGGGGGGCAAACCTTTTTCTACATAAAACCAAGTTAATTTTATAATAGAAGAATATTTAAAATAAAAACACACCGCTTTTTTCTTGCTCTGAGAGTTGTGAAGCTTCTTATATTTAGTGATGGCTGCAGAAGAGGGGAGTGATTGGGTTTAAAATTAAGGCTGTAATGTTAATTGGCAGCAAGTATTAGCTTCAATGGGAAAGCCTCTTTATGTAAACTGCAGTTAAGAGAGAAAAGTCTCACTCTTATCCCCCAGGGCTGGGTCTGTCAAATGCAGGACTAGTTTATGGAGGAGGGCTTCTTCCTCCCAGACCACACTCCCAAGCAGCTCCTTTTCGAACTACATGTTCTGTGTACCTTTGTGGTGAACATTAGACCTCAACTGCACCCATTTACCTCTCCAGCATCATCAGCCAGCCCTGCCCCTGGGACTGTGTGTGTGCACGTCTGAGCACGTGTACCTGGGTGCGATGGACACACACACACACACACACACACAGTGCTTTGGCTGTATGAACCTCATAGCCCTCTGCATACTCAAACTTTCATTCCTCCTGTCTCTGCTTTTGCCAATTCCTCACCTTGTGTAACTGTTGAAACCACTCATTTGCCCCTAAAATCTAGCTGTGAAGAACATGAAACCAAATTCAGTTCCTCTTCATTGGTGCACATTTAGGAAATGTGCTGATCTCTTTCAGGTTCATGTTTTCAAGCTTTCATTCCCTTGCCTTTGTGTGAGTGAGAAGAAATTCACAGGGTCTAATGAGTGATCTGCTGCCCTGAATCTCCTGAGCTACATTTAATTAAATTAATTAATTTATTTATTTTGGTTTCCAAAGTTTATTAAAAATCAAAGAATAGAAAAACTTTACATAAAAATGTCAATTTTCGCTTCCATATTGTTGTTTGCACACACAAAAAAATTGAAACATGATATCCTTTGTGACCACAGTGGTAACCAAGCCAATTCATTCCTTCACCATGACGGGTGGAGCATGGCACCTGTGCATGTGAATCAAGCTTTAAAATGGGTACCCACGGACACTGGCTGCCGACCCTGCAGTGGTGTCCTTGGTGTTTAGGGTTACAGTCAATATTGCTAATATGTAGAGATTAGTACAGACCTACTATATCAGTTTTATAAATATCCTAAGCTACATTTTAAATACAAAGAGGAAAGTCCTAAATTCACTAAATAGCTGGAGTCTGCAAACCACAGGGAAGTTTTCTGACTTTCAGGCAAGGACTAAAGCTTTTCAACTTCTACCACACTTCCCGGTAAGCCCTGTCTGGGCAAAGCTAGTGTTTTGTCCTCTGAGAGGCCATGGAAGGCCTCAAGGCAGTGGCTGTGTATGAAGTCATGCAGCATATGTTTATTCTAAGAAAGAATGAGTGGACCTGGACACATGAACATAGAGGGATGCTTGGTAGGAGGGTGAACTAGGGGCCCAGTGCTCGAATTCGTGCACCTTGAAAAGAACTGTGGGCTGTGAGGCTGCGGTGGGCACAAGGGTGGATCTCAGCCCATCTTCTGCACCTCTGCTTAGCTCCTCCCGCTGTGGCCCCCAGTCCCCTGTCTGCCAGCAGCCTCACTCCTACTGCTGCTGGTGTGATTTAGGTCCGTGCCTTCAGCTGGTGCTAGCAATGGCTGCTGCCTAGATTGTGCTGCCTCAGGAGCAGGGGGAGGTGGAGAAGCCCTCAGGGGCAACCGAGGCCAGCAGTCACCACTCACACCCACTGATGGCGCCAAGCAATCAGGACTGGCGCCAGGCGCTGGCAGTGGGTGTGAGCAGGGCTGGCATTAGCAGTGGGTGCAAGTAGGACTGTTGCTGGCAGCAAGTGTGAGTGGTGGCTCTGGCGCCAGCAGCAGATGCAAGTGGGGCCAGTTCCGGCAGCAGGTGCAAGTGCCTGGTGGGACCATGGCAACATGTGGGAGTAAAGAATTTTCAATAACCACCAGAGGCTCACCCCGATAACAGCCAGTGGTGCCCCCTCTTTGGTCTGGCACCCCTGCTCACCTGCTCCACTATCCCTCCATGGCCGATGACTACCATGTTCTGCATTCTGCTGTCTGCTGCCATGTTCTGCGTGCACCCCCTGGTGGTCAGCGCACGTCATAGCAACCGGTTGTTCGGTTGTTCTGCTCTTCAGTCTATTTGCATATTAGGATTATATATATATAGATTGCTATCTGACATTTTAGTGGCATATTATCAATGCTGATGTATCTGGCAATTTCTCTTAGCTTCTTTGCAATGGTTGTGTCCCCATGATCCAGTGTGGGGCTCCTGTGTTGCACAGTCTGTGTACTTTTAATACACAGGCCAACCTGCCACGTACCACAGTGATGCAAAAGTGTGGATCTTGAGGTATGCACTCCCAGATTTGAGTCCCAGCTTCAGCATTGACTAGTTAATGACTGTATGGAAGTTTCTTAAAGTTCTCCAAACCTCTTTCCTCATCTTTCGAATGGGGAGGATAATGCATCATTGTGTGTTAGGAGGATTCAATGATGCCAGGTATGCAACTGAAAAAAGTGGCAATCCAGGTACATGCCCATGACCAGGCTAAAAATGAGCTCGGAAACTGATGTCTCATGAAAACCTAAAATAAAGGACAAAATTCTTTAGTCTAGCAAGTACTCCATGAAGGAGACTATTTGTTTCATACTTAAGAAGCAATTGAACATATTTTATAGCCCAGAAGAACTCTTGGGTCTCCCTAAAGATTTCTTGTTAAATAACTTTTAAATCCCAATGCTACTGGAGTCTTAGAAGTTGTGTTTTTTGTTATGAATGATGTCATTACTTAGGAAATAAATATCCAAACCACATCCTTTTTCAGGATTATATTAAATACACTACAAAGGTATAGATTTTTCTGTGTATGCAGAAAACATATGCCTTAATGTATACTTGCTAAAGTAATTATGTAAATTTTGGAAAATAAGCAAATATTTGCTGCATAAATATTTATAATATCTATACTCTATATTACATATACTAGGAACTGTATTTTACCTTTCTATTAGGTTTTGCAAGTATGGCTTCAGAATAATAATGATAAGAATAGTAAAAATAGCACTGTATAATTTTGTTTTATTATTTTAAAAGTATTTTTATTGATTTCAGATAGGAAGGGAGAGGGAGAGAGAGATGGAAACATCAATGATGAGAGAGAATCATTGGTTGGCTGCCTCCTGCACGCCTCCTACTGGGAATCAAGCCCGAAACAAGAAATGTGCCCTTGACTAGAATCAAACTCGGGACTCTTCAGTCTGCAGGCTGATGCTCTGTCCACTGAGCCAAACTAGTCAGGGCAGCACTGTATAATTTTAATTGAGAATAATAAAATGCTCTGGAACCTGATAGTGAATATGAATCTCACACAACTGTACAATTAATTTCTTAATTTATTAGGAAAGGGTTGGCAAAGGTAAAATTCACGCTAGGTCCTATTCATGTAACACTGGTTCCGAATTAATGGCATCTGAATTAACGAAGTTTTCTTTTTAATGAAACTTTACTTTTTAAAAAGATTTTTTCAATTAAATAGCACTTTTTGTGTGTGGTTGCATCCATGATGTCTCAAATCCCTGAAAGTGCCCATTCATGAGAGCTGAAGATGTCACCCTGAAGGCTATCGTCTCAGAGGCAGCTTTAAAAAAAAAAAATCCTCACCTAAGGATATGCTTTTATTGATTTTAGAGAGAGAGGAAGCAAAAAGGAGAGAGAGAGAGAGAGAGAGAGAGAGAGAGAGAGAGAGACATCAATGTGAAAGAGAAACTGATCCATTACCTCCTGCATGTCCCCAAACAGGGATCAAACCAAAAGCTTGGGTATGTGCCTAACCTGGAATTGAGCACACCAGTCAGGGCTTAGAGGCGTCAGTTTTGAAGATATGCCTGATTCATTATCTGTGATCAAGACAGGTTATTTTAATCCTGAGCTGTGGTTTGTTCCATAGCCGTCTGCTCTCTCATGATGGCTGGGAGACAGCGTGGTACAGGGGAAAGAACTCCAGAGTCAGACAGACCTGAATTCAACTAACATTTCCACTGCTTACTAACACGTGACCTTAACTTATCTAAGCCTCAGTTCCACATCTGTAAAATGGGTCCTACTTCATAGGATAGTTATCAGGATTGTACTGGGTAAAGCAGGGACCGTGCTCTTCAATGCATCATGTAAATGTCAGCCAGTGTTAAGATCTCACTCCAGGTCTTCCTCTCCTAAGCCCGGTAATGTCCAACATCCACAAGTGTCTTAGAGGAAATGTTTATGGGACAAAATTGAAATCACTGCTATCTGTATCTTGTGAAAAAGAATTGGGCCTCATTTGATTTTACTGTGGGACAGTTGGTTTGGATTAGAGGACACAGAGCCTTTTAGGTTAGATGCTAGATGAATGTACGTAGTGTAATCAGAAATAGATATTTGGTCTTTGTCGTGAGTTCCTAGCACAGAGCTTCCTTGGAACTTCCTGAGTTATGGGGTGATTGGGCCATTTTTTTTGTTGTTATTTATAACTAGGGGCCCGGTGCACAAAAATTTGTGCACTAGGGGTGGAGGGAGTCCCTCAGCCCGGCCTGTGCCCTCTCACAGTCTGGGACCCCTCAGTGGATGTCCTATGATGGCCCCAGTCTGCCAGGCGCCTTGTGTGTGTATGTGTGTGTGTGTGTGTGTGTCACCACTGGAGACCTGCCCCCAGCCGCATCTGAGGCTCGGAGCAGTCCTCCTGTGTGTGTCTACCTGCTGGGGGCCTGTCCCCAGGCACACCATCAAGGCTTGGAGCAGGCACCCCCTCTATGTTGATCTCTCAGACTCTTGCCCTCCCAGCATGTTGTTCTCTTTTTTGAGCTGTGGCCAGGGCTGGGTGCTGCCTGCCTCCCAAGCTTGCCTACTGCCCATCTTCCTCCAGCCACCAGAAAGCAGGGAAAACCCCACCTCGTGGTTAGGCCAGCCTTTTCCTGCTCCCTGATCCTCGGAAGGGACCTGGGAAGCCGCCAAGAAGGCCGCCAACTCTTTCCCACTCACCCATGCCCTGCTACCTTCCTTTCCCACTTCCCGGTGCCGCCAAGGGGTCTGGGGAGCTGCCAAGCAGGACCCCGGCCCCTGCAGCCTTGCTTTCCCGCTCCCCGATGCCCCGCAAAGGGCCTGGGCAGCCACCAAGCAGGTCGCCGACCCCCTGCCACCTCTTTCCCACTCCCTGGCACGCCACCTTGCTTTCCCACTTCCTGGTGCCCTGCAAGGGGCCTGGGAAGCCCACCAAGCAGGCCACTGACCTCCTGCTGCCTCTTTCC